>CAUYSK010009229.1:0-123507 GCA_963575035.1 Avahi laniger
TTTTTTTTTTTTTTGAGACAGAGTCTCACTTTGTTGCCCTGGCTAGAGTGAGTGCCGTGGCGTCAGCCTAGCTCACAGCAACCTCAGACTCCTGGGCTCAAGCGATCCTACTGCCTCAGCCTCCCAGGTAGCTGGGACTACAGGCATGTGCCACCGTGCCCGGCTAATTTTTTCTATATATTTTTTTTAGTTGTCCAATTAATTTCTTTCTATTTTTGGTAGAGACGGGGTCTCACTCTTGCTCAGGCTGGTCTCGAACTCCTGAGCTCAAACAATCCGCCTGCCTCGGCCTCCCAGAGTGCTAGGATTACAGGCGTGAGTCACCGCGCCCGGCCTGTTTTCACTTTTCTATCTCCAGCATCCATCTGGCCCTGGGCCCGGCTCCCAGTATGTTCTCTGCAGCTATCACACTGTCGCACTGCCCAGCTCCACAGGCACCATTTGTGCCGCACCCTGTGGGATATGAGTCCCTAGAGCACGATTCTGAGGGGTACCATTTACATGAAAGATACTGTGAATTGTGCTTCAGTTCTGGACACATTGATCAAATGAATGAACTATATTCCACCCTCCTCTAAAAAAAAAGCTATTCCCTATTCCTGCAGATGATGGCAGCATCAGGGGATAAATGTGGCCTCCCCAGGGAACCACTCTGGGGAAGGAGATACTCTGATTGGGATGCGTAAATTCCGGTGATATTCACAAAGGCCTCACTCTTCTGCTACATTCTACCAACTGTTACAGGCAACTTAGAAGGCGCAGGAAACCATAAATTAGAAATGCACAGGTGGCCTGGGGGCGAGGCAGGGATGAGGATGGCAACAGAGAAGCACCTGCTGTGCAGAGTCCCTCCATGCTCAGAGCTAGCTGAGCACAAGAGAAAACAGAACGCACTCAGATACATAGTTCCCGTATCTTCCACAACAAACAAATTAGTTCCTCAGAAGAAACAAAAAACTTGCCACTGCCTTTAGGTCCATTTCCTGTCTCAATGGACTCTAGGACAGCTCTACAGCATGAGGGGCTTTCCCTGGAGTCCCCTGGTGGAAGTCAGGGCCACACCTTGCGCTTGGACCCGGCGAGGGCAATTCCATGGTGCATGAAAGGGGCAAAGGGCCTGTGTGGCTTCCAGACGGTCCTCGGAGAAACCTCTGCCAAACACAGCTCCTTCCGCTCTACACCTCTTTTGGGGACAGGAGTTGTTACATGACAAGTCAAATCCAAAAGTTACTATACAGTCAGGGCTGCCTCCCAGAGGCTCTTATTGGTGGCATTTTCAAAGCTGGCTCTTGAGCCCTCCTCCCTGGGCACCTCTTCCTCCCGCTTCCAGCCATCCTCCCCAACACTCTCGTGGGATTATCCACTTAGTAATGTACAGAGGACTAAATTTATCAGTGTATTATTAGGACTAGCTATCCTGGCAAGTGACAGAAAATTCAGAATAACAATGTCTTAAACAACAACAAAAAAAAGTATATTTTTCCATCATGTATAAGGGTTGGCATTGTGCTCCACTGGCCAGGGACCCAATCTTCTCCTAATGTGTTCCCCTGCCACGCATGGCCTCTGTTCCCAAGTTCACTCCATGGTGCAAGATGACTGCTCCAGCAGCAGCCGTATGTCTGATCGAGCCAGGAGGAAAGAGAAAAGGGAGGAAGAAGGGCGCGCCTCTTTCCTTTGACACTTCCCTGAAGGTGCATGTACCACTTCTGCTCATGTACCACTGGCAAAACTCTAACCACATCACTGCAAGAGATGCTGGGAAAAGTAGCCTTTGAGTGGCTATGAGCCCAGTTGAAATTCAGGGGCTCTCTTACTGAGAAAGAGGAAGAGAACAGATACCAGAAGCAACCAGAAGTGTCTACCCCAACCAGGTGGTAACAAAAGGCTTTAGGAAAATGTTTCATAATGGGCAGCACATTCATCAAACAACAATGAGATATCATTTTACCTGCAGCAGATGACAAAATATGGAAAGTCCAATACCAAGTTATAGAGAACATGTAGAAAAATGGGAACTTCCCTAACTGCTGTTGGGAATATAAATTGCTATAAGCCCTTTGGAGAGCAAATTGCTTAGAGCAATTCCTAAGGAAGTTGAAGATGTTCATACTCATAATCCAGGAACTCCACTTCTAGGGAAAGTCTTACACATTCAATCAAGAAGAGAAGTATAAGAGTTGACTGCAGCAATGTATGTGACATTTAAAAAAAAAAACTGGAAAAAACCACCAAATGTCCATGGATAAACAAACTGTGCCATTCTTATAATGCAAATAAATGCAATGAAATATTATAGAGCAATTAAAATAAATCAACCAGAGCTACCTGTATCAACATGGATAAATCTCAAAACATAACATGAGTTGTATCTGTGGATTATTTGTATCTCTGGATTAGTCAGGATTCTCCAGAGAAACAGAACTACTAGGATATGTATCTATGGAGACCAAGAAGTCTGCCATTTGTAAGCCGGAGACCCAAGAAAGTTGGTAGTATTCAGTCCAAGTCCAAAGGCCTGAAAACCAGGAGTTCCAATGTCCAAGGGCAGAAGATGGATGTCCCAGCTCAAAATGAGAGAGAATTTGCCCTTTCTCAACATATTTGTTCTATTTGGGCCCTAAATGAATTAGATGGTGCCCACCACACTCGTGAAAGTGGATCCGCCTTATTCAGTGTACTAATTCAAATGCAAATCTCTTCCAGAAGCACCCTCACAGACACACTCAGAAATAATATTTTACCAGCTACCTGGGCATCCCTTAGCCTTGTCAAGTTGACAAATAAAATTAATCATCCAATCTGTAATGTTCCATTGTATTAAAAAGGATAGAAGGAAAATAAAAAAAAACATCATATCAAGATTTGGTAAACTAGGTGGTAGTTTCACAGGTGTTCAGTGTGTTATTCTTTATTACATGTTTGAAATGGTTTACAATGAAACAGTTAGCTGTCTTTTAAAATGCTTCACGATGAGAAGAAGTTGGCATGAAAAACTTTGTGTTTTGTATCATCTTGAAGTAAGAATGCCCTCACACACTTCTGATCCTCTTAAAGAAGTCAAAATGTCTAGCGGACATCGTGTTGGCTCCCCCAAATCCAAGCCCCTAGATGATTAATCCAAACTCATGCTGGTAATCAAGCTCCCTTTGCCAGTGATGGGTTCAGGGGGGGACGGGCCCCACTTTGGGCTGGTGAGCTGTTTTAAGAAAATTTTAGCCATTACTATATATAGGTCACTCTTTAAATTGTTCTTTTCACCTAAAAATAGGTTTTGAAACTTTCCACGTCAGGATTTAACCATCCCCTTCATTTAAAAAAATGTTGTATCATATTCCACAATGTGAGAACACTCATGTTTATTTCACTTCTCCTTTACCAGTGAACATTCCGACCTGCCTCTTTGGACACTGGTGAAAATACTTCTGAAGACGAAATGTACTGAAATAGAATTCCTGGGTTAAAGGAGCCAAGTGCCTTTTAAGTTTAGATAGATGCTGTTGGCTTGCCCAGAGAATGCCTGTGCCAGTTTAGGTGCCCGATGTAGCAATGTGCACCCTGTGCTCAGGTGCTGGCCTCCTCCCTCTTCCTGCCTGCCCACTCTCCACGGCTGCAGCTCCAGCGCAATAGCGCAATAGCGTGCATTTCTCCCACGGGAGAGGGAAGGGGAAGCACTGAGGAAGGGGAAGGGGAAGAGGAAAGGGAAGCACTGCGTGTCCGTGGGAAGAATGAGAGAGAGAAACTCAGGAGGAGACACTGGCCCTGCCTTCTAGGAACTTTCTTTGATTCACCAAAGGTGACACTGAAAATATTTAATTACTCATGGTTCTAACACAGATCAGGGAAGAGGCCTTGCCCTCGTGTCCCCAGATAGGAGGCTAGAAGTCCCGTGCTGACCTAGTTGCTACATCATACAAAGTTCTCAGGGCCCCTCAGAGGAAGGGGTGATGGATACAGACAGCAATGGCCATATCCAAGCACGTGCGCTGCAGGAAATCTGAGGAGGCACAGGTTCCTGAGTACCATAGGACTCCGAGACAAGTTCCTGGAGGAAGGGGCTCTCTTGCAGAATTTGGGTGAAAGTAAGCTGGGCAAGCTTGGACCCTCCAATTCTCTGTGTACATGGCCTTCTTGGGCCCCTCTGTAGGACCCCTCCTCTTTCCTGTTTGGCCCAAAGATACATTGACCTGGGGCAAATTATTGTTTGAAAGAAACAACACTGGTCATTCTAAAAATATGAATGAAAAGACCCCATCAAACCCTCCCTGACTTCAATTTTCTCTGTTTTGAGCAGTAGAGAAAGGTAAGATTCCAAATGGACCTGTTTTCCCACCAAATTGGGCTGGAAAAACAGAAGAGCTGACTTCAGCAGCTCTGTAGAGCCAGCCTCTGGTGGACTTCAAAAACAACAGTCAGGGCCTTCAAACACAACATTCTTAACCTCCCAGGGCTCCCTGGGCTGCTGGAGAGGCCCTCCTGGCCCTGTGTGGTGCCATGCTGTGGGTGACCCATCGCCAGGGCACTCAGGGAGCCTGCATCAGCCCCAAAGAACCCTGAAGAGGATCTTCACCCCACAGACAGACCTGGGGAAACAGAGATCCCCAAAGGGAGAGGCATTTAGGTCCAACAGGTATTCAGGAGCAGGGCCTTAGTGCTCTGAGGGAGACTGTGGTCGAGATGGGGATGCAGGAGGCTGCTTCTCTCCAGGTAAACCTGCTGCATGGGTGGAGGAGAACCCAAGGGTCCATAGTCAACTGCCCTTTCCTGCCATGACCCAGCAAGATTTAATCCTTTTAAAGAGAAACAGTGAAAATTCCTGAGAGGCGAGGAAGCCTTAGGAGACCTCCTTGGTTCCCAGTTCAGCCAACTCAGCTCTTGCCCTCTGCCTGAGGAAGGTGAGTAAGGAGGGCGCCATCTTTGATCCAGGTACGAAGGTCATTTGGCACCTTCTCTCCTGTCATTTGGCACCATCTGTCCTGCCTTCCCGCCCGTCCTTCCCCCTTGCTCTCAGGGGCATTAGCCTCACACTCGAAGGCCTTCAATAGCCTTTTTGGATTGAGGTGCCCAACGGGCGATGCAAACACTCATGAGGTCCAGGGCCTCGCAGGGAATGACGAAGGAGCAGAAGCTCACGCGGTGCTTCTCAGACCGGCATGCCCGAGGTCACCCGGGAACAAAGCAGTTATTTATTTCTCCTCTTAGCTCAGAGTATGAAGAGAGAGGGCATTGTCTTCTATAGAAAGACTCTGAGAACTTTTTTTTTTTTCAACAGCCCTTCCCAAGCGTGTCCGTTTAAATAAGGCCCCAAGTTGCCAGCACTTTGTGGAGGGCTGAGAGAACCGAGCGCATGTAAGAATCCCACCCGCAGCTGGAGGAGAGACGGGCAGCGTGTGTGGGTCCTTGGGTTGCAGGCTCCATCGCCCCGAGACCCCGCACGGCTGGAGAAAGCGATCCCACCGAGAGCCGGGACTCCCGCGCACCTGGAGCGCGCTCCGCGCTCACGTCCAGAGGGCGCTGCAGACTCGCGCCCACAGAGGACCAACTCCGACCCTCTCTGCTCCCCTCCCGGGCAGCGCCCCAAGACCCTGGGCCGGGGGCAGAAGGAGGTGCGACCCGGCCTCACCACCTCGGGTGCAGCCGAGCTGAAACGTCGGGAACCACAGCTTGCGAGAACCAAGGCTCCCAAAGAAGGCGAAGCTCAGCCCTTATCCGGCGGGAGAGGGGCGGGCTCGGACCCTAGGGGGCGGGGCGGTCTTGGCCGGGGGTGGGGCGTTCCAAGGGGCCGGGCCCGGCTTGGTGGTTCAGGGGGCGGGGTTCTGGGGGGTGGGGACAGGGGCTGGCCTCTAGACCTGGCGGAGCTGGGGGTGGGGGGCTAGTTTTTGCAACGGCTAAGGGCCTGTGGGTTTATTATAAGGCGGAGCTCGGCGGGAGAGGTGCGGGCCGGATCCGGTCCGAGGGCAGAGGAATCCGGCAGTACAGAGCGGACTCCAGCCAGCATACCCCGAAGCCCTCGCCTAAGACAGCGGAACGCTGGGCAGGCGCCCGAGGGAGCATCGCGCAGCGCAACCCGCGGAGCCGGCTCGCAGCTCCGACCCGCGCAGCCCGCCGAGCTCCAGCCGCCGGTCTGGGCAGCATGAAGCGCGCGGCGCTCTGCCTCTGGCTTTGCGCGCTGGCGCTGCGCCTGCAGCCGGCCCTCCCGGTGAGTGCGGCCCGGGCCGGGCTGGGAGGCGGCGGGAAGCCGGGGCGAGCCACCGGCCGATGCCGGCAGCGGCACGTGGAGGGGGAGGGGTAGCGGGGACTTCCCTTCTTCCCGCGCTAGTCCGGCGGGCCGGGGGACGGGGAGCCCCGAAACCAGGGCTCCACCCCAATTCTCTCCGCCGTCGGTGGGCGCCACCCGGGTACCGCTGCTCCGGGCGGGGGGCTGGGGCGCCCCGCCGAGCGGAGCCTGAGCTCGGGCCCCGCGCTCAATTATGTAAAACGTCTCCACATGTGTCGGAGCCCTCCAGCCCGCCGCGGCGCCCGGGGTCGTCCGCTCCCACCCCCCTCGCCCCGGCCACCGCGGCGGCTGGGCCCCCGCCGGTGACCCAGGGGATGCAGTGACCACGGACACAGCGCCCCTCCCGCAGACCCTAATTCAAACCAGACCCGCGGGCTTGCGCCCCAAGCGCCGCCGAGCCCGGGCGCCCGGCCCCTTGCGCGGAGTCAAGTTTGGGCGCAGCGGAGCGGGCGCGGGAGCGGGCGGGCGCGTTGGCCCAGGGTGCCGGGCCAGGGCTGCGTGGAGTATGCAGCAGGGCGGCCGTAAGGCCCTCGAGCTTTCAGTTGGCTGCTGAAGGTGAGCCGGGCCGAGCCGGCAGCAGGAGGTTCCGGGAAGTTGGACTCGGAACGCTAGAGACCCGTAGGAGCCCAACTTCTGGGCTACTCAAGTTGAGCTGGCCCCAGAGGGCGCGTTCCCGTGCCGGGCACGGCTGAGGCACATGGGCGCCTTCCACGCGAGTGGACCCGGGAATGGCCTCCCCTTCCCCGGCTCGGCTTTGTGCTGAAGCCGCGCGGAGGGAAGGCGGGTCCCTTGGCCCGCCCAGGAGAACTGGGGAGAAAGAGGGACAAATGTGGAGCTCAAGGCTGGGGGAGGCCTTTGGGTAGCATACAGCATCCACTTTAAGCGGGGGTCATTCTCCTTTAAAGAGGGACGTGGCCGAAAAAGAGCTGCCTGAGGGTCCCCAGAAAGTGACTCTCCCGCCCCAACCGCCGTCCGCTAGCCCGCCTTCCCCAACGGGGGCGCTTTGTTCTCGGCCCCTGTAACCCTTTCTTGGGAACCGCCCCGCAGCGCCGGCCCCTCTGACGGGGTCTGGGACCTGGGCCGCCGCCAGGTGTCAGCGCCGGCCGCCCGGTGCCCACGTCCACTCCCCAGCTCCCGCACCCGGCGCTGGAGTCCCAGAGGTCCTCGCGGCGGGCCGCTCGGCGGTCCCTGGGGATGCAGAGGGGAGGTGCGGAGCCGGGGGCTCTTCCCCTTCCGGAAGTGGCGGTCTCGCCACCACATCTGGACAGCTCGACTTCCCCAGCTCTGGCAAAAGGAGGCGCTTGGGTAGGGAAGGAGCGTTGACGGGAGTGGGGGTGGGCACGCGGGTTCCCTCACTTCAATGTGACATCTGGACAAGTTACCTGCTGTGAGAGCTGCCCACCGTAATAGTAGCTACCAGTTAGCGAGAGCTTTGGGGTGTTTTATGGGGGTCTGGCTCACATGAGGGGAGGTAGGTACTGTGGTTTTTGAGGCTAAAATGTAAAGTGCCTTCCCTGCTTCCCAAGTGACCTGGACTTCCAAACATTTGAAGTCCGGGAGAGGTCCCTGCTGCCTGTTGAATTCTAGTGAGTTGGAGTGTGTGGGGTGCCGTATCTGGAGAGCCACCGGGAGGGAAATGATTTCCGAGCCAGGTCTCTAGTGCACTCCTGGCTTTCAAGTCCTAGAAGTTGCTCTTTAGGGTTGTGGTTTCTGCGGGACTCAGATCGCGCCTGGAATTGCAGTTAGGAATCTGGAGGAGACAGTGGAGCGCTTGGCTTACCTCCCTGCCCTGCCTGGCATCACCTCCCTGCTCTGCTCTCTGCAGGCCCAAGATGGGGCCTGAGCAGGGGATGCCAGGGTGGGGCACTCCACCTATTGCCAGCAGGAATCAGCGGGGCTGGTGGGTCCTTTGCCTGCCTTGGGTGAGGCAGACATTCCTGTGAGCTGGGATGCCCCAGGGCCGCTTAACCCTGGGGAGGCAGATGGAGTTTGGGATTCTCTATGAACTGACTTTCCTGGGGTTTTCTGTGGGTCGGGAAGGGGCAGATACTACAGGATGAAGGGTTGTTTCTTGCCCAGAAACGTTGACATTTTATGGAGACACAAGGCCCAAGAGGCAGGAGAGTCTACAGGGGGAAAGGAGGGAGGGAGGCCTTCCGTAGGAGGGAGTGCTCCACCTGAGCTTTGGGGTCAGACTCTGGTTTGGAGCTTAGGGGCTCTCTTTTCTTTTTCTAATTTTATAAAGTTTAGTTTGTTTCTCTTTCCCAGCCCTGCCCTCTCCCTCTTACAGTGAAGGCCCGTGTTTGCCTAAGAGGGGGGAGGGTGGGGCATAACATGGCATAAAGTGCCTTCCCAGAGCCCTCCTTTACCCCTTCTCTAAAAGAAATAAGGCAGCTGGGATTTGCTTAAAATGGGAGAAGGTGCCCACAGGTGGCAGAGATCTGGCCTGTCCAAAGGTTCACCTTGGCCCCAGTGGGAAGCAGGTCAGAACTCCCCTGAGCACCAGGGAGGTAGCGAGTGACTCCTGGGCGCCTCACTCTGAATGGGCAGGGGACGCTGCTAGGGCAGGAGCTTGCTCAAAACCGCTCCCAAGAGACGAAAACAGGTTTGTCTAAAAAGATTTCTCTCTGTGTGTGTATCTGTGTGTTTCCTGTGGCCTTTTGTTTCTGCCACGTAAGAAAAATTGCTTGTTCTGGAATAGTTATTTGCTGTTTTTCTCTCTTTCTCTTGTTTCTTTCTTGAAAGGCATAAAATCCCTTTTGCCTTAATTATGAGGGCTAGTGGAGACATTTCCCCGTGGCCTGGCAGAGTGGGTGGGGGAGAGGCACTAGCTGCCTCCGCTTGGGCTCAGAGCCTTATAGAAAGTGATGTCACCCCTGGCTTCATCTCCACGGGGAGGGTGGAGCCAGTTTAAGTCTCTACCTGTGGCTCAGGATGGGGTCCAAGAAAACCTCATTAGCGCAGATTGGTGGGGAGAGGGGTAAGGAAGGAGACGGGCCTGGAAAGAATTAATGAAAAGCTTGACTTCTGCAGTATTTTAGAGAGGAATCTTTTCTGTTGTAGCAGAATTTTGTATTCTCGGAATCCGTTGGGAATGAGATGTCCTTGGTATCCAGGTTTTTTCGGCGAGCTGAATCCATGTTACCCTCAAAAGTACTCTTACTTCAGCAGGACTTGATGAAATATGTATATCCCTTCCTTTATCAACAAAAAAATGCTAGGCATGATTTAATCTCCTCTAGATGCCAGGGTCATTGTCCTCATGGTTGTGCTTGGTCACAGTATTGTCTCCTGGGTTTACTGTGCTCTGAGGAGTACTTTGCCCCTATGCCTGGGCCCCCCAGGTCACCCTGTTTTGAGCTCTGGTCTGATCTTTTGCCTTCATCCTTCCCAGCCAGAAGTGACATTTGTGTGTCTGGGGGTAGCAAGCAGTTTTTGCTGTTCAGTTCTGGTTTGCTACATTTCTCCAGCAGTGCTAAGAAACTGATCAGATTGGTCTGAATTATTTCTAAACCAAGAGTTTGAGGCTGAGTAAGAGTCTTGCCTGTGAGTAAGGTTCATGATCTGTGACATGTGGATTTTGTGTCCTTTGTGGACCTCAACTGGGACCTGAAGGTTTTATTGTCCCCCTCTGTGTCCCTGCCCCCACCTAGAGTATCACAGAGATGCTGACAAGGTGAGGCACTTACAAGCCTCCCTCAGAGAAGAGATGAGTAATCTCTTGGGGGAAGCACCTGAAGACACCCGCGTCCCAAGCTCCTCGCCCTGGTTTGAAAGTGACTTGCCTGTCACAGGTAGCCTAGACAACTAGGCAAGGGCCATCGTTCTTTAGCCGTGACTGTTACTCTCAGCTTTGGTCCTGTGTCTGTCTTCACATATGTTTTACTTGGATTTTAGTTCACGTTTCTGTATAATCTGCACCCCATACCGTTTGGCAGGCCCCAAACAGCTTTGGATTAAGTAGAGCCCCGGGACTGATTCTCAACTCTGCCACTAATTCACTTCGTAATCTGGGGTGAGTCACTGTCCTTCCAAGGCTTGTTGTCCTCTTCTGTAAAGCGGACACCGTAATACCTGTTCTCCCTGTCCTGCCTGCCCTCATTCTGTCATTTGCGTATTCATTTCATAATGGATGTGTGACAGTGCTTCGGATGAAAGTGCCTGAGGAAAGTTAGCTGTCGATACGATTAGGAGAGCCTGCTATCTGGCGCTCAGTGCTTTTCTATATTCTTATTTAATCCCACCCCTTTACAATGTATATTATCATCCCGTCTTGTGGACGGGGAAGCTAAGGCCCCTATGGAGGTGAGCCCCTCCAAGGGGCAGCAGTGGTGCAACCAGGATTGGTGCGTGTAGTGTGTGGTGTGTGTGCGTGAAGGCATGAATACGTCATAGGGCTGTCAGGTCTCCCCTGAGAAGCTTGGGTCTTGGGGGCTGGCTGAACCCTGAGAGGCCCTCCTGGGTGTTTGCTGGTCTGTCCTGGAGAACCACGGGTGTCAGCATTTTGGAGGGGAGGCCGTTCGTTGGGCTGGGCGTAGCTGGCCTGAACGGTGCCTTTGGGCAAACCACGAGCATTGGGCAACATTCTGGGTTTGTGTTGGGTTTCATCGATGGCTGCTCAGGGACAGGCAAGAGCTCTTCGAAGCCTAGCGAGACCCAGCAGAGTAGGGTGGGAAATGTGTGGGCTGTGGCCCAGGCAGAGCCCTTAGGTCTTCAGCTGAGTGTGGGGTAGCCCATTTGGATGGCTCCCTTACGCTGGACCCCTGTTGGCACCCAGTGTGCACTGGGGGGGCATTGTGGAATTATTAGATGCTTTTTTAAGCCTGGGAGGTGGGCTCTATGGCACAGGTGGGGCAGCCAGATCCCAGGACTCCTGGCTTCTGTGCTAGGTTTACCTCCTGGTCCCCTCCAATGCCAGGTCTTGCTGAAGGGGCAGCCTCTTGAGGAATTGGTCATTAGATGATTTCTAGTCTTGAACTGTTGCCTGATTGCCATTTTCTTTTCACCAATCAATTTTGGAATATTGGATTGAAAGTGCCCCTCCAGCCCCTGCCTAAGTCTAGAGAGAAGGAACAAGATTAAGGGAATCTGTGGACAGGGGGCTTTTGGTGTCAGGATCCTGTACCCTGGAACAGAGTCAGTACCGTGTCTGTTCCCTCTCAGCTGTTCCAGCAGAGGTTGGATTGTGGGTGGGAGCATGCATTCTGGAACCTTCCACTGAGTGGGACATGAGTGCCCTGACAGGCACCAGGGGAGGGTGGACATGTGTGTATCCAGGGGGCACAGGCTGTGGAGCTGATGCCACAGAGGCAAGACCCTGGGCTTGGGGCTGCTTCAGCAACTGTGCAGTTACCAGCTGCAGCCACACATGGGGAGTCCCTCCATGGCCTTCTCCAAAGGACCAGCTTTATCTGCATGATGTTACCAAGTCTGCCTGCCCTCAGGAAGCTTACATTTGGGTGGAGAGGCAGTTCCGAGAAGGCCCCTGGCATTCTCAGCCTGAGACAGGCACACAGACAGCTCCCCAGTGGTAAGGGCTGTGGGAGCGCAGAGGAGGGGGTGGTCTGAGCATCCCCTGGAAAGTGTCCTGCTGCCTGTCATGCCAGGCGTGTTCCGCGGGGCCATGAGAGTGGAGGCAAGCTTACAGAGCAAGGGGAGCCTGCAGGGAAATCTTGGGGCTTGGGACATTGAGCCAGGAACCGGGAAGGTGTGGTGGCCAGACCTGCCCCTCCACTGTGTCGCTTGCCGGGTGAACTTTCCTGTTGATTTGTACTCAGAGGCTTCCAGATGTGTCCCCTCCTGCCCCTGGGCCCTCTCCTCACCGGGAGACCCTCAAGGGTCTCTGACCTCCTGGCATTTATGGCTTGGTGGGTTGCCTAATTATATGTAGAGGATGCGCCTCCTCTGGCCTTCAGCCCTGGGCACAACTCCTCTGCCCAGTGGTTCACCAAGGGTTGCAGCCCCATGACACGTTGTGCATTGCTGTTGTCAGGCTGCAGTCCCAGTTTTTGGGAAGTCTGGTCACCACCTGGCTGCACCTTCCTCCTCAGAAGCCAGGGAGCTCCTTCCTCTCTGCCTCCCTTGCTCGTCTTTTCCCTTTGTGATTGCGGCTCTGACGCTCCTCAGTCCCTGGCTGTAGAAGTCTGCAGAAGTTATTCCTGCAGAGAAGGGCAGCCAGGACACCTGTCCTTCCTCCTCCCAGCTTAGCCCTCGACCCTGTGTGGCCGGGGCAGGCCATTGTCCCTCTGGGCCCCAGTTTTCCCATCTGCTCAAAAGGTCTCCTTCCCTTCCTCAGTTCTGAGAGCCATGTGGTTGCAGAGACCTTGTCTGGGAAAGACAAAAGTGGCACTGAAGCACTTGTTGGGGGTTCATGGTCCTCTGCCACTATTCCTGTGGGAACTCAGGGAGAACTAGTTGCCCGAGGGTCATCTGTGGGATGGGCCTCGCTGGTGGAGGGCAGGGCAGGCTGCTTGGAGGGCTGGATTGGAGCCCAGTGTGGGAGGCAGGGTGATGGAGGCTCCCGGGCAGGGTGATGGAGGCTCCCGGGCAAGGTTGGGCTGGGGGTGGGGGCTGGGTGATGTTCTCTGCACACACACTGGGGCATCCTGGCACCTGCCCCGAGGTCCATTCAGGCAGGTTGGGGCAGTGGGAAGGTAGGTGTGGTCATCAGCCCACTCATCAGCTGAGTCATGGTGCCAGGCCCATGGGTCCCCCCCGGAGACTCACCCAACCAGCCCTGATCTGCTGCGAGCCCACCGTGTGCCAATGCGAGGTGGGGGAGTACAGCAAGGTGCAGACTAGGGCTCGGGGGCCTGGCTTCCAACCCTGGCCCTACCTCTTTACTGTTGAATAGCTTTGTTGGTGGGTGTCTCTTGGCCTCAGTGAGCCCATCTGTGAAATGGGGGGAGGGTGCGGGGAAGCAGAGGTGAGGTCATGCTTTTGGGTGTGTGTGGCCTCTTGTGGCTGTGTGATGTGACTGGTGGGTGTCTGTGGGGCTCCTGCTGCCCTAGGAGGGTTCTGTCTCAAGTGCTGAGGGGGTTTGTCAGCCCTACCTGGCTTGACCAGATCTAAAGCCCAGAGCATGAGCGCTTGCTGTGTGCACAGTCTGCGCAGTGGGGAAGGGTCCACGCCTGGTCCGGGGGATGCATGAAAGAGAGGGTGGCCATTACTAGAACCAGACAGGAGGGTTGGGCTCTGCAGATAGGCCAGAGGGGCAGTGGTGATGAAGGGGGTTCATGATTCAGCACCTCACGGGGTCTCCCCAGTCAGAGGAAGCGTTTTGTCCCAGAGACCCTCAATACAGCAGTTTCAAATCAGGAGCCTGGGCTATAAGATGGAGCTGCTTCCTGGCTATAGAAAGTGTTAGGGTAGAGGATCTCCCTGAGTGGGGGCGCAGGAGCTGCAGAAGCCGCCAGTCCTACTCAGGGACCACTCTTGGGCTCTGTTGATCTCCAAAGATGTCAGGAGAACCAACTCTCCCACCACCTCATGACATTAGCTCAAATTCATAATCTTTCCCATGTGGGGCTCCTTGGTACTGTCTGTGGCCACACTGGCCCTCTTTGGGTGCATTCTGTGCAACTCAGAGGGCCGAGAGACAGGATTCTGGTGCCTGGCTGGGGAGGGTAGGGGAGGACTGCATGTCCCCCAGAGTGGGAGGTGAGAGGTGGAAGGGAACTTCTGGAATGCTGAGAAGCTTGTGACCACCCAAGGCATCTAGCATGTGCCGGGTACCAGGAGGTCCCAGAAAGCCCTTTGGAACTTGGGCTCTGGCCTTGCTGTGTCCATGGCACTGATGCCAGTGGTGGCTGCTGATGATCCAGGGACCTCACCTAGTTGGGGATGTGATTGTGTCAGTCCCATGGCCGGGCACAGAGTGACATTGGCTCTACTCCCCAGCAGCTTCCCAGCATCCCTGCCACCCAGGAAACTCTCTGGGGCCTCGGAGGTCCTATATCCTGGGAGTGTTCCGGACGGATATGGCGGTCAGGTTTGGGCTTGCAGGGCCCTAGGCTGTGGGTGTTTCAGGAGCCTCTGGACCATCATAGAGGCTGATGTCACTCCGGCTTCTCCCAGAGAAACCACAGGGGTGCAGTGCTGCTGTCATGGTGATCATATCTCTCTTCCAGGATGGGGCGTGGGGGAGAGTCTGGGCTGCACGAGATCCTGAGTCTCTGCCCCCATCTCCCCTCTCTGCCCTCACAGGTACTCTGAAGGGAACCCGGGGCTGGGGAATGGACACAGGTGGGGTTTTCCCTGGGGCCAGGCCTGTTTGTTGTCAAGTCCAGGAAGCCGGCCCCTGAGCTCTCCATTGTGAATCTGAAGCAGTGACTGAGGTTTCCTGGGCTCAGGGGACTGTGGAAAGAGCAGAGACCCCCCCCCCACCTACTCCGTCCCCCAGTGGAGGAGGGCCATTCTTGCAGACGCTGTCTAAGGACTGGCCATGCAGTGGGCATGCTGGCCCACCTGTCTTCCTGGTGTAAGGGCAGCCACCAGAGCTGGGTCTGCCTGCCTTCCGGGGGGCCCAGTCTGGGGTCCTGAAGCCTTGGGATGGGCAGGGCAGTGAGACGCAGAACTAGCTGGCTAGTCTGCCTTGGTTTGTTCCAACTCGGGCTGGAGCAGAGAGGTGTTGTGCGGACGCCGGGAGAGGCATAGGACATGGAGTCTGCCCACCTGGATCGCATCTCGCCTTTGTCACTTCCTCCTTGTGTAGTCTTGGGCATGATTCTTCCCCTACCCCTAAGCCTCAGTTTCCTCATTTATAAAATGGAGTTTCTCATATCCTGCCTCAGGGCTCTTGGAAAGATTCAGGGAAGTAACATGTGATATGATTGGGGCCCCTTCCTTGCCTGGTGCAAAGGGGAGCACCCTGTGGCCGTGACTGGGGCAAGGCTGCAGTCTGACACAGCGAGCATGTAGTCACGGTGTGAGCTGCTCCGACCCCAGCGGTCCTGACGTAACAGGGTCTGCAAACACGGCTTCTGCCCCTTCTCAGAAGCACAAGCCTTCCCTGGCAGGCCAGACTTTGCTCTCCTCCGCCTGGGCCCCTGCCAGGGGCTGCCTCCTGGCCTGGGGAGGTGTGGGCTGGGCTGGCAGGCAGGGGAACGGGCCAGGTAACCCAGACACCGGGGCACCTGGGTGGGGGCTCGGGCCAGCTGATCAGGGCCCCTGGTTGTGGGGCACGGTAGCCTGTGTCCCAAACTTGAGACTGAAGTTTGTCCAGGAGAAGAAGCCTGGTTCTCTGTGGAGGCCGACAACGCTGGGCCAGGCTGCGGGAGGGCCCTTGCCTGTGCTGCCACCGGTGGAAAGGATGGCTGCTTTCCTCCCCCGACGGGTGGCTCACAGCATGCCTGCTGGCCTCTGCTTCCACGGCCACGTGCTCTTGGTCAGATGACATGCTCCCTTTGCCTCAACTTCCTCACCCGTAAGATGGACGTGGTACTAGAATCGGAGGTGGTTGTGAACATCAAATAAGTTCAGGGAAAGTGCTTAGATTAGTACCTGCCACGTAGTACTCAATAGATATTGGCTGTGATCATAATTTTTTTTCAAGGTCCAATTCAGTTATTTCTATTCTTTAAGTAACCCCCAGCCCAGGTCAGATGCTTGGATTCTTTTCCCACCCCTCACTGTCCCTGAGCCCTGGGCAAGGTGTTGTGGCCACTTCTCTTCCCTGGGTCACTCTGAGCCCCTTCCACCGGGACTGCACCCACAGTCTTCCTGCCGGCCACCTCAGCGCCAGCAGAAGCTGCGAGAGTGCAGGAGCTCTGCGCTGTGCATTTGAGGCGGCTGGGCAGATCTGGCCGGTCGGGAGGAGGGCAGGCCACTTGGGCTGGGGCCACCGTGATCTTAAGGAGTGGCCCAGCCTCTTCAGACGCAGCCTTCACAGAAAATCCTGTCTTCCATCACCCAAGCCAGAAGGTACCTGCCCCACCCTGCCTTGGGACCCCTTCAAGGATGCTCTGCCCTTCCTGTGTCCCTGTCTAGGCTTCCCAGCGGCCTCAGTGCCCACTCAGTCCGAATTGTCCTTCTGAGAGGCAGGTTCCCAGCCTAGCCCATTGTTCTTCTGTATGCGGAGGAGAAGCCATGTACATCTGTGGCTCAAAGGAGGAACAAAGGGAATTTAGTCTTCCTTTCCTGGGTATGGTGTTGCTGGTGTCCACATTCTGACGAAGGTTAAGGAATTTGCTCTTGGCATCTTCCAGCCTCCCTTTCGTCATCGTTTCTCATCTCATGTAGCTCCTACCCACCCCTGGCGCCCCAGTTCCAGAAATAGCCCCTCCCCCACATGGAACTGATTTATGCTATACTGTGAGTGACCAGTACCCCTTCACCTTCCTAGAGGCATTTTCCTTTTCAAGGGGATATTATGTGATGACAGGAACACTGATAGCGATTTTGGTGATAAACTTGGAGCAAGTTCCCCCTCCCCCCATAAACACACAGCTGGAGCCCTGGCTGGCTGCAGGTGTGTCAAAAGCTGCAGTTTCTGCCTCTGTGAAACTTGGGGACACTTTATTTAGCCAGTGCAGGGGGAAGGTGTCACTAGAAGTCCATATGCCAGAGGTGTCAGGCCCCCAAGCCTGTAGCACTGCAGTTCTAGGGGACCTCCTGGGGACCGGTTGTGGAGGTGATGAGGGGGAGAACCCTGCAGGGAGTACTAGGGCTGGGGGAGGGGCAGTGCTCTTGGAGACAGTGGCTGCCCACTCTGTCCCTGAGTCACTTTGGTTTGGGATATCTGCAGCATCCTGCCTAGGACACGACTACCCTTGGGAAGGTGGGGATGATGATATCGAATCCGCGTGAGCAAGCGTCCCTGCCCCTGCCCGTGAGTGTGCCCACTGCCGAGTCCCATGTTGTGCTGCGCCAGCCCTCAGGTGGGCAGCCTGCTGTAGCCTCCAAGTCTGGCTGCCCCTTGAGGACAAGCCTTGACTCCCCAGCCAGAGAGCCACAGACTGGGCCTAGGAGCCCTCTTGCCACCATTTTGGCCAAACCACCATTGTATAGATGGGCAACCTGAGGCAAGATTGTTTCCAGTAATTTAGGAACAGACCCCGGCCTGCAACCAGGGCTCCCCATACTGGGTCTGATCATTTCCCTTGGCCACCCTGTGGGCGGTGCTGTGGGTCCCTGAGGAGGAAGGGGCGTTGGCAAGCCTTGGAGGACAGACCCCCTGTCTGGCTCCCAGAACAGCACCAGGTGCGGAGGCTGGCGGTGCGGGGCTGGGCGGCTTTGCCCAACGCCCGAGTGCAGTCTTGCCCCGCCTGGCCCGGCCCAGGTTCTGGCAAGTGGGGAAAAGCAGAGGAACTGGTCTTCCAGCTCTGCGGCTCCACACCCAGCCCTCCGCCTGGCCTGTTCTGAGACTAGTCCTGGCACGCGGGCGCCAAGGCAGGCGCCATGAGGGGGTGGGCATGGGGGTGCTGGCAGAAACACTGACCTGGCTTGGGCATGGGCGCTGGCGTTGGGCTGCCAGGATCCCCTCTCTCTCAACAAACATCCCCGGCCCCTGGGGTACTCCAAGCAGGCCCAGGGCCGGAGGCTCCTGCTATGACCTTGACCTCGATTTCCCATCTGTGAAGCCCTGACTTTACACTAAATTGAAAATGCTACTGGAAGGGGGTCTTTAAAGCAAGCATGATGCCGTGGTCTCTCCACCTGAAGCCCTGCCCTGGAACCCCGCCCCCCCCATGGAAGTGTCAGGGTGGGAACTGCTGAGGGGTGGAAAGTGGGGGCTGTGGGGCGGGGAGCCTGGCAGGTGCCCCCAGGGCTGAAGGCTGCAGGAACCTCCTTGGCCTGCCCATCTGCCCCCTCTTGCGCTGGGCCAGCCTATCACTCCCTGCCTGTCCTGCCCCCAGCAGGTCCCAGCTTGTCTTGTTCTCCGTAGAGAGTCAGTAAGCTGATAAATCACTGTGCCTGTCCCCGGAAATGCTGATGCTGCCTCGAGGCCTCTGGGGGCTCCTCCCTCCTGGGAGTGGCTCCAGCGCGGAGATTTCAGGGCCCAACTTTCAGGGTCTCGAGGCCCAACACGGAGCTGTGCGGCCTCAGCAGCCCTCCCTGGCAGGCCATGGAGTTAGGAAACAAGCCTTTGGAGAGCACCCCACCACACACACACATCTGGGGGCAGGCGGGAGCCCAGTGTCTCCTGGGCCCTGGGCTGTGGCTGGCCCCGCCTACCCACCCGCCAGCGTGGGTCTGTGACCTCCTTATCACCCGGTACCCTCCAGCCTCCTCTGACAGAGCCATAAGGGAGTTTAGGGTTATCCAGCGAAGCCCTTTCCATTGTCTAGGTGGGAGACGGGTCCAGAGAGAGACGGAGAGCTGCCCAGGTCACCCAGCAAGGGGGCTGGGAGCGGGATCTGGCCCTTGCCCTGAGACCCTTGCTACGAGGTGCTTTGGATCTGACCCGCCTGGTCAGTGCGTAGTCAGGGCTGATGGAGAGGGTCGAGTGGCTCCCCACAGAGGGAAGGTGGTCACAGACCACTCTGCATTTTTGCAGCATTCCCTCCCCCGGTCCCTCACTGGCACCCCTGAAATTGCACACCGAGGCCCTGCAGCCTGTGCTGCCCTCCCGGCCTCCACCTGTGGGCCCGCCTGGCAGTTCTCCCCGCTGAGTCCGCCAGCTGTGGCCTCAGGCCAGCTTCAGGCAGATGCTCCTGCTTTTCTTCATGACCTGGCTGGCGCCTCTGGAAGTTTGGGGGATCCCTCAGCTCCTCCTGGAGGAGGCTGGGCTAGCACCGTCGTGTACTGGCTGCGAGAGTGGACACACTGGAAATGTAGGGGGGACATTCCAGAGCCTTCCTCAGTCCTTTTGCCACTAGAGCTTGTTTGTGGGGCTCTGTTGCTATTCAGTGCCTTGTGTTTGAATTCTGGACTCAGTTGAGGGTCCTGAGTGGGAGACTTGCCCATTTGGGGGAGCCCTTGGGGCACTCTGGGGGAGTCCTTTTTCCTCTCTAGACCATAATTCTCAAAGTACATTCTAGGGGCCAGCTGCAGGACCTGGGAGCTTGTTAAACATGCACAATCAGCCTCTGGGCTGGAGCCAGAAGGCTTCATTTGTCCCACATCCTTGTGATTGCTGGAGACACTGAAGCTAAGAGCCCCTGGTCTGGATTAGGTCATGGTTTGGATGTCACCCTCGGCCAGTGTGGCGTCATCTTGATGTGGAGTTTGGGGGAGAAGGCAAGGGTTCTGCAGCCCAGAAACCTCAGCCCTAGGAGTCATGAGGTCTGTAGAGGAGAGAGTCAGCCGTTTCCCTTAGATCATAGATCTGTCCAAGAAACTGAGGGGGGTAAAGATTTCTAAATCACCACAAATCTGTTTTAAGCTTCCGAGGACGTTTGTTGTTGCATGGGATCTCCACTGGATGGGGTGACAAGTGTGGATCCCGGCGTAACTGTGGGGCCCTACTTTTTGGCCCGGCAGCCTGGGCTCCTGGAATAGGTCTGGGACCCTCCTGTCCACCAGCCCGAGAGCTAGTGCCAAGGCCTGGGGTCCAGCCTGCGACTCAGCTCCTTGGATAAGGGGCAGCTCTTTCTGCCTGGATGTGACTGATGGGACTTCAGTAACTCGGCTCCCACCTACAGAAGCCAGGGATTTCATGACCACACGGAGCAGTTACAGCCTCCCTTTCCTCTCCGCCATGGGAAGACTGCATGTCAGAGGCCCAGCGTGGCCAAGCCAGTGTCTTAGGGCTAGCGCTGTCCTCTCCTGGGCCTGGCTGGGGGCTTCAAGGCCTGGCCCTAGAACCCCCTATAGGGAGACTTTCCATACCCCAGACTCTGTCACTGGAATACCTGGCTGTGTGTCCTGGGCGCTGGGAGCTCTGCCAGGCCTGGGACCAGATTTTCTTACCTTCTTTTTTTCCCCAAAGTCCCTGGACAATTGTCCCCAGATTTTTGAAGTCGAAGACCTATTAAATATCAAAGTTCCATGACCTACTGTACACGTGGAATGTGTTGGCAAAAGCAACACGACCCTGTGAAGTCAGTAGTGCTTTTTAAGGGACTTGGTTTTATCAATCACTCAAGCTAAGCAGCAGGTAACACACGTTACACGTTAGTGATTCAGGGTTTGGGTTGGAAATCACAGGTCTTCAGACCTGGTGGTTGCAGGTTGATGGGGTCGGGGTGGATGGCAGACAGGCGACCTCTCTGGTTATCTACTGGTGCCACCATCCTCACTTGAACCCCCTGGAGATGCCCGCTTGATAGCCAGGTTTGTGATGCAGCCAAGGAGCTTTTATGCCCATGATGTCTCGGACAGATGTGGCAACACACACGCCCCTCAGCCCCAGGGCCAGCCAGGGCAAGGGACTCTGCTGAAATGGAGGTTGCCAAGGAGGGTGGCCCTCTTTATGACCAGTGTGGGGGGAGAGCTGGCAGGACTTGGCTTGAGGCTGCTTTCTGGAAGGCTCTGTGCCAGCCCTCTGCCCACAGACTCCAGTGTGCTGGCGGCGGGTGATGGAGGCTCAGCAGCTCCTGGCGGCCCTGGCCCCGTTCTGGTCCTCGCCCTCCTCTCTCCACCTCTCAGGTGTGGGCTGGCACCTCGGTACCTTCACCACTGGGCTAGGGCTCTAGGAATTGTACTCATGGGCTCAGCCGGGTCAGGTGGTCTTTCAGGGCTGGGGATAGGGAGGGAGGGAGGGATCGCCGGGGAGGAGGCTTCAGGCCTCACATTGCCGAGGTTCTGTTCCTGTCTGCCAGCTCCTGTCTGCCAGTGGTGCTTGGCCTGGCCCTGCTGCCTCACCTGCAGGTGAACCGTAGGAATCAAAGGGTAGTGGGTGGAAAGTGTTTCCTGTCTCAGCAAAGGCCTGGCACCTTCACACCCTCCTTCCCAGATCATCCCCACCCTGCCCAGGGTGTGGTCAGGAGGAGCCCAGTGTGGCTGAAACGGAGATGGACTGACCATTCCCCTCTTAGTCCCTGCCCCATGGACTCCATGTGTCTGTTCCACGATCCCCCAGCCTCCAGGCGAGCCAAACCTTTTGGCTTTGTGCTTTCCAATCAGTGTCTGCACTGTGGGTGGGGCAGGGGCAAGGTGGCCCTTGCTTTGAGCAAACAGAAAGTGTGGAAGCCTAGACCTTGCACCATAAGGTTGTTGATTTGTTACAAGAACAGCCGATTTTGCTGGGACTTACAGAGGTTCAAGGCTGGTTTGCCTTTTGCCTCTCCAGGCAGCCTGAGGTGGGCTCCAAGCTGAGCCCACCTGTTCTTGAGAGGGGCAGTTTGCTGCAGGCTGCTAGGGTGGCAGGCCTGCTAAATGAAACTGAAAGTCTCACGGAAAACTCCAGAGTCAGCTGGCACCTTGGTAACCCAAGTTCAAACTCAGCAGTTTATGTTAATTTCCTCCCCAGGGGGCTGCAGTCTCCTGTTTTCCTCATCTGAGGTGCCGTCACAGAAAGTCCAAGCTGGAGGAGGTTTGGGAAGTCACTCTAGCCATCCCTAGAGAGGGGAGAGGCTCCCTGAGGCCAGGGAGCTGGTTTCAGTGCAGAGAACGTTTGCTTAAGAACTTGTTGTGTAAACAAGATCGCAGAGGGATAAGCAGACCCAGCTAAGGGAACAAATTGTTTTTAGGGACAGGGCAGACCCAAAGTGTTACCCAGTCAGCGGAGAAGCCCTGCTCTTGGGAAACTGTTAACCTGTTCAGGCTTCTCTGTGTAGGTGAGGGGCCGGCCTTCCTGGTGCCTGCCTGGGTCTCACTTAGAAGGGCCTTTCATGGCCCATCTGCAATGAACAGTCACAACCCAGAGGCACGAGGGTGGTGCCTCTGAGGTTGGAGGCTCCCAGTGTGTGTCTTCTCTGCAGGCCTCTGTCACTTCATCTGTTGAATAGGGAGGGTCTGGATCCGATGACTCTGGCTTCTGGAAGGTTTGGCACTCCTTATAACCTAGTAGAGTTGTGGGTTCAGACCCCCAATCCCCTGCCCCATCCTGAGTTTTCTCTCTGAGGGGGGGACTCGGTGCAGCAGGAGTGGCGGAGCAGAGGCCTTGGGTGAGTGGGGGGGGCACCCACTCTTTGCCTGTCTGCTGGTGGCATTCTTTGCTGCTGAAGGGTACAGGCTTGGGGGAGGCTGGGGGCAGCTTCAAAGCTCTGTGGAAGCATCACAAGTATTTTTTTTTTCTTTTTTTTTTTTTTGAGACGGAGTCTCACTGTGTTGCCTGGCCTAGAGTGAGTGCCATGGCGTCAGCCTAGCTCACAGCAACCTCAGACTCCTGGGCTCAAGCGATCCTCCTGCCTCAGCCTCCCGAGTAGCTGGGACTACAGGCATGCGCCACCGTGCCTGGCTAGTTTTTTCTATATATTTTTAGTTGTCCAATTAATTTTTTTCTATTTTTAGTAGAGACGGGGGTTTCGCTCTTGCTCAGGCTGGTCTCGAACTCCTGAGCTCAAACAATCCGCCCGCCTCGGCCTACCAGAATGCTAGGATTACAGGCATGAGCCACCACCCTGGCCGCATCACAAGTATTTGAAGCACCTGGGGATGGTATAGATAGGATGTGGTCTGATGTGGGGGCAGGGATGGGCTGTGACTATTCATTGTAGATGGGCCCTGGAGGGCTGTGACTATTCATTGTAGATGGGCCATGAAAGCCCTTTCTAAGGTCAAAACCTTACTCTTGGTGGGGGGAGTGGGGAGGCAGGGGTACAGTTTTGCTTTTGTACTTTCAAAGGAAGTTCAATATTATTTCTAGTCTTGCAGTTTCTACACGTGTCTAATGTGTCCCTGAGACCTGGGCCCCGAGATGCGGCGCTTGCACCTGATCCAGCTCTACTCCAAGGCTGCCTCAGGAGGCCAAAGGTCATATCTGTCCCTCCCTCTCTACTCAAGAGTGAGGCCCATGGGCCTGTGACCAGGGCTCAGCAAGACTTCCTGAGCCAAGGCGGCCCTGTTCCCTTGGAGCCCAGCCTTAGGCGGGCCCCTCTGACAAGTCTGTGCAGAGGCTGCTGGCGAACTGGCTCCCTCCTGCCCCCTCTTCTCATGAAACCCTGTCCTCCTCTGTCCCACCCTCTTTCAGACACGCCTGCTGGCATCTGAGGCTGCCGTGTGCCCCAGAATCCCTCTTCCCTAGGCTGAGTGGCTCTCGCTCGCTGGTCAGAGCAGTGGCCTTTGTGGTACTTGCTACCTGCCAGCCTCTGTTAGGTTCTTTACTTGCATAATCTCATGGAACATTTGCACCAGTCATGGAATGTAGGTGTTGATATCATCCTCAATTTACAGATGGGGAGACTGAGGCCATAAGAGGCTCAGTGACATCCCCAGGGTCACATGACTAGTCAGTGGCAGAGGTCAGGGGTCTGTGAAGCCTGTGTGCTGAGCTGTGTCCTGCTGCCTCATTCATTCTTTGTTCTGGTCCCTGACACTGGGCCCTCGAAAGATGGACGGTGTAGCAGGTGGGGTTGTTTGGGTCAAAGCCTTGCTGCTGAACAGAACTCTCAACGCCACCCTTCCTGCCACTTGGCTGCTGGGTCCTCCTTTCCCCACTTGCGGTGCTGGGACCAGGGCTGGGGGCAGAGGTAGTCCTGGCTTTGTCCCTGCACCTCCAGAGTTTCTGCACAGGCCTGCTCATGGTGCGCGGCATGTTCCACCTCCTTACAGCCCCTGCCCTGGGAACTGGGCATAGGTTTGCACTCAGACTCTTAGAGCTGGGCCAGGCAGGTGGCCTTCCTGGGGCTGCCACTTGCAAACAGAGTCTATCCCAGGCCCACAGCCCATTTACTAGAGGCTTCATGCAGAGCCCCCTTCCAGATGAGCCTGGAAGGAAGGCTGCCCTGTCCTTCCTTCCCTGAGGAGGACAATACTCTGGCCAGAGGGCCTGGACCCAGTCTCTACTGTGGTTGGGAGCCTGGGTTGGTGTGGGAGGAGCATCATGGTCAGGCCTGGGGCTGCCCCGTGTGGGCAGCGTGGCCCTTGGGGTCCACACCCTGGTGTCCAGCATGCCTCGAGGCTGTCTCTCTGGATCCATGTTGTGGGATTGTCCTTAGGGGCTCTTGAAAGCCCCTGAGAAGGGCAGCGTCGGCAATCTTGGCCCTCAGAGCTCCATGGCCGACAGCCCCCAGGACCTGATTCTCAGTGTGGGGTGGGCTTATGAAGTCCCATGGGGCCCCCAGCCTGTGCTCCCACTGACAGTGTCTGTCTGCCCTCTGAGAGGTCTGGGGCTCCCTCCCGTCTCGTGTGTCCCTGCACCCAGCACCAGGCTGTGTTGTAGTAGCAGGGGTGTGTGGGAGCCCAGAGGGCTGCCCGGAGCCGAGGGTCCCAGAGCCATACGAGCAGGCTTCCTACCCGTGCACCTGTGCCTTGTAGGCTGCGGTCAGCTCACTCGGCTGTCTAGGATGGGGACCCGGGAACCGCAGGGCCCAACCCCGCCTCCACTCACACCTTTTTCTGATCCTTTTCCAGCAAATTATGGCCACAAATGTGCCCCCTGAAGATCAGGATGGTTCTGGGGATGACTCTGACAACTTTTCCGGCTCAGGCGCAGGTGAGGCTAACACAGGCCGTGGCTGGGGGCAGCGGCTGGGCGGTTGCTTGTGTTTACTGAGCATTTACGGAGGGCATCCCCGCCCTGTCCAGCTGGGTCCGAAGCGTGATGCTGAGCAAAAGAATGGGGTCCGTGCTGAACGGAGACGCCTGTTAAGGAGAAAACACACTTGGAGGTGAAGCGAGGGCTGTAGTTTCCCGGAGGCCCCCGGGCTGCCTGCTGCACACAGGCTAGTGATCTCCTCTTTGCTCGCTAGGCAACCTTTGGAAGGTTACTTGACTTCTCCGAGCTCCTGCCTTCTTATCTGTAAAATGGGAGTAGTACCTTGACCTGATAAGGTTGTTTGGAGCCATAAGGCAGCACAGAGCTAGCTGGGCAGTAGCTTTTCTATCTATGTTCCTTTCCCAATTTCTGAGCTGGAGGTGGTTAGGGAGGGCTCCCAGAGGAGGTGGCTCGGGAACCTTGGAAGAGGGGTCAGAGCTGCAAGGCAGAATACGGCATCTGTTCCCAGGAGCGGGAGCCTTGCCAGGCAGGGAGCGGCCACAGGTGTATGCCCTGGGGATAAGGCAGTCGGCCCCGAACGGAGGCCACCCCCACCCCCACTGCTGCAGGAAAGCTCCTTTCCTGATGGCCTTGGCTTCTTTGTCATGGCTCCGGAAACCAGGCCGCCCCGGGCATGTGCAGTGGGAAAGGTGGCTCTCCGTGTTCATTTTCCAAGTCAAGTTTAGCCTCAGCTAGCTCCATCCCAGGGCACAGCTTCTTGCAGCAGGGAGGGTTGCTCTCCTTGCTGGCCTGGGAGTCAGAGCCACTCTCGCAGCCCGAGTCCGGCTGTCTGGGTGCCCTGGGGCCTCCCCCTCACTGACGCGCTCTGCTTCTGGCCCTGCAGGTGCTTTTCAAGACAGCACCTTGTCACAGCAGACCCCCTCCACCTGGAAGGACATGTGGCTTCTGACAACCACACCCATGGCTCCCGAGCCTACTGGTCCAGAGGACATGGCCACCTCCACCTCCATCGTGCTGACTGGAGCGGGGCCCGAGGAGGGAGAGGCTGTAGTCTTGGCAGAAGCGGAGCCTGGCCTCACTGCCCGGGAGCAGGAGGCCACCCTCCCACCCAGGGAGACCACGCAGCTCCCCGCCACCCATCGGGCCACAACAGCCAGAGCCACGACCACCCAGGCACCTGCCACCTCCCACTCCCACAGAGACATGCAGCCTGACCACCATGAGACCTCAGCTCCCACAGGACCTGGCCAAGCTGACCCTCACATTCCCAGCATAGAGGATGGAGGGTCTTTTGTCACCGAGAGGGCTGCTGAGGATGGAGCCTCCAATCAGCTCCCTGCAGGAGAGGGCTCAGGGGAGCAGGTGAGTGGCCTCTGCCTTTCCTGAGACACTGGTTGGACCCTAGTGCCTGGCACCTGGCAAGCCCAACACCCTGTGCCCTGTGAGCACAGGGGCCCACTTCCCCTGCTCCCAGGGCCTTGCATAGAACAAGACAGGCTATTTATGAGATCAGAGCAAAAGATTCCCTAAAGATCACCCGAGAGAGGGCTTCCCAGACTTACTCGAGGCCCCTGCTGCAAGGGTGAAAATTCTATTAATACCAAGTCTTATTTTTTATTTTATAGCATCATAGGAATTTTACACATTATACTAAAATAAGCCTACTTATTTCCATATAAATAATGTGTGCTTTGTATCAGTTTTCGTGGTATCTGTACCACAGTCCAGCCAGGGTCCAGTGTGATGTGGCCAGAGGGCCGGGCTTTGGGTCCCAGAGGTGGGGTCTGGGTGCTTCTGAGCAGGTGGCAGGGGAGATCACAGGCAGGCACTGGCCATGGGGCTGGATGCTGTTGCCTGCAGTGGCCCGGCTCCACTGACCTCCCCTGCCTTCCACAGGACTTCACCTTTGAGACTTCCGGGGAGAACACAGCCGTGGTGCCCGTGGAACATGACCACCGGAATCAGCCCCCCGTGGATCAAGGGGCCACAGGGGCCTCGCAAGGCCTCCTGGACAGGAAGGAGGTGCTGGGAGGTGAGTTTGCTCTTAGGTGGGTGGTGGGAGGGCAAACTCCTAATCTGGGGTGGGGGTGGCTGTCTTTAGCCCTTGGGGTGGGGCTCTGACCAGAGCCGAGGCCACCTCTGGGGCTGCCTGGTGGGGGAGGGACTGCATGGAGCCCCAGAAACCGCGAGCTGACCTGGCCTCTGTCCACCCACCCTAGGGGTCATCGCTGGAGGCCTGGTGGGGCTCATCTTCGCCGTGTGCCTGGTGGGCTTTGTGCTGTACCGCATGAAGAAGAAGGATGAGGGCAGCTACTCCCTGGAGGAGCCGAAGCAAGCCAATGGCGGGGCCTACCAAAAGCCCACCAAGCAGGAGGAGTTCTACGCCTGACGGGGGCACCGTCCTCCCCCTCCCCCGCCACTCACTAGGCCCCCACTTTTCTCTTCCGTGAAGAACTGCAGGCCCTGGCCCCCTGTTACCACGCCACCTCCCCAGCACTCCAGCCCCGCTGGCTGCTCCCTGCCCACGGAGTCCTGGGGTGTGCAGGGAGCTTCACTCTGCTTCTCTGACTTCCGCCTGCAGACTTGGGGCGCAGAGGGTTTCTTGCATATGACCTTTCCACCACAGCCAGCACCTGGCGTCGCACCATTCTGACTCGGTTTCCCCAAACTGGAGCAGTCCCTCCCCAGGCCCAGCTCTGGAGAGAAAGGGGACCCAACCGCTTTGGACCTGGAGGGCCCTCTGTGGGTGGGGCCTTCGGGCTGACACTTCTAGAGCACTTACTATAGAACCAACAGTCTGGGGGGCTTTGACCGCTGAGTGGCCGGGGAGAGGGGTTCAGGGCTCCGTCAGCACTCACGCTGTTTCGTGGGGAAGTCTAATTTAGATATCAACTTGTTTTTGCACATGTTTCCTCTAGTTTCTTTGTTCATAGCCCCTATAGACTCCGTTACTTCTGAGGTAAGTTAAGTAAGTTGACTTGGTATCCCCCATCTTGCTTCCCTAATCTACGGTCAGGAGACAGCATCAGGGTTAAGAAAACTTTTTTTTTTTTAAATTAGGAGAACCAAATCTGGAAGCCAAAATGTAGGCTTAGTTTGTGTGTTGTCTCTGAGTTTGTCGCTCATGTGTGCAACAGGGTATGGACTATCTGTCTGGTGGCCCCATTTTTGGTGGCCTGTGGGCAGGCTGGCCAGTCCAGGCTGCCGTGGTGCTGCCACTGCTTTTGAGCAGTCATGCCTGTGACCTTGAGCTCACGGCCATGCTGGGGCTGGTGCTGCCGTGACATTGGAGGAGCCTGTGTGACGTGAATGCTGGCGGCTCACACCGCGGATGGAGAGAGGACCTTGGGGCAGGGGAGCGGGTGGCCGTGGCCCGGAGACTCGCTTGCAGACCTCGCCCCTCCTGCGTTTGGTGCCCTGCCGGGGGTGATGCTGCCCCCCGGAAGTTGACAAGGGGCGTCTTGAGCACAGCTGACTCGGCACGCCTCCATCAAGGACCAGGGTCCCCTTGGCTCCTGTGGCCTTGCCCTGGGCTGAAATCAGGAACGTTTTCCAAAGAATAATAGTCTTTTGCTTTTGGCAAAACTCTACTTAATCCAATGGGTTTTTCCCTGTACAGTAGATTTTCCAAATGTAATAAACTTTAATATAAAGTAGCCCTGTGAACTCTACTGCCTTTTGCTTCTTTGCTCTGTGCTGTGTGTGGACGTGACTGGCCTTTTCTGCAAACACCACCGTATTGGGGAACTTGGCTGGCATCTCTGTGCCTTCATCTTTCCACGTGGAGGGATCCTGAGTCCAGAGTCCCTCTGGTTTATTTGTCTTTTTATTTTGGCTGAAATTCTTCTGGAGGTCGGTAGGTTCAGCCAAGCTTTTATAAGGCCTGATGTCAGCTTCTGCGTTGCTGGGCTTGAAACCACATCTTCTCCATGGCTGAAGAAGGTGGACAGCCCAGCCCAGCCTGGCCCGAGACTGCTGGCCCCGGTGGAGATGGGGCGCCCAGGCCTGCCTCGCACACACTTTGGACAGCCCTCCTCCCACGCTTCCGCGGGGACCAGAGACCCCCAGCCCAGGGCTCCCAGGAACTCCTGCACTTGCTTATTTAATTTGACAACGTTCCAGCAGCTCTGTGGGCTGGTCTGTGGATCAGAGACGCACTGCCAAGCAAGGGAACCTGTGCACCGTGCTCGATACTGGGACTTTCTGCCCGGAGTGTATGACTGGACATGGCTTGAGGGTGGGGGAAGGGTTTTGTGACCGTGCTCATCTGGTGGTCGCGCCCAGGCCTTTGGCTGGGCCCATTCATGTAACTGCAATAAACGGTACTTGTCATTTTGGGCAACAGCTGCTGTGGTGGTGGTTGAATCTCTTCTTGGCCTGACGATGTCCTGCACTGTCACCTTCTTGGGGTAGGACCCTACATCATTCCCTTCTTCAAGGGCACAAGGGACTCCCTACTGACTAACGTTTGCTATCCTGATTGCTCATTGTGAGATTCCTGCAACCTCACTAGCAAGCAGTCTTATGTGCCGAAGGTCTAACGGAAGTCCTCTGCATACGAGGGAAAACAGCACGGGAGAGCTGGGCCTGAGGAAGCACAGTGCACCGTGGCTGCAGGGACCCAGTGTTCTAGGCCATCTAGCTGCCTTCCCGTACTGTTTCATCCACTCTCTGGCCCTGGTGCAGGTCAGCCGCTGACCCCACACCCCAGGCATGTCCTAGGCAGTGCAGAGCGGGAGGGACCATTCCTTTCTGGCCTCTGCGCCTGCTGTCAGGACAGGGACTGCAGGCTCCAGGCAGCTTTTGCAGGGTGGAGAATTCTCTTCCCTATCACACTGTGTTCCAAAGGGGTTGAAGGCAGAGATGAAGTCCTTCAGGTCATTCATTCACTCAACAAACAACTGAAAACACCCAGTGCCTGTTTTGTACCAGTTCCCTGGCCTGGATAGTGAGGTCCCAGTTGTGGAATTAGCCCCTAGATATTAATACTTTTATTAATAATGTCCTCTCCAGATGAGACCTACAAGGTTCCAAGACTCAGCTCCCTGGCCCACCTGCTCCTGTTATATCCAAATTGATTAAACACCCCATCCCTGTCCCACCTCTTGGTCCTGCTCATGCTTAACCCCTTCTCTTTCTCTGCTTTCCTGCCCTGGGTCCCCCCACCCCAGGGCACCACCAGGACGGGGCTGTGCCTGAAACAGACTTTGCTGCTTGTTTGAGGCTAACAGTAAAGAATCTGACATGGGGGTGTTTGAAGGTCATCTGGAGTTCCCTGGACATGCCCGCCTCAAGTGGTGTCTGACACCTCCCCCTCAGGCCCACCTGCTACCTGTGTCCCAGACCTCCTCCCCTTTTCCTTCCCTTCTTCGTGTTCTCTACCCGGCAGGGGAACAACTGGGCTCTATTTCATTTTTTCCTCCCCTGCACGGCCTGGGCGTGGGTGTGTGTGGGGGAGGAGTCACTGGATTGTCCACTAGGAGTTCTTTCAAGCTATTTTTCAAACAAATGCTCCATCTTCTCTTAGATTGTATTGTGCTCTAAATTTGCAGCGGTCTATGTTTTAAATTGCATTTTTTGCCGCGCTTGCCTCCGGGGTTGTGCTCTGGATGTTTCCACAGCCAGAATAAAGATCCTGGACTTCTGTTCTGCTCCCTGCTCTCAGGGAGGTGGCAGCCCAAGGGAGACAAATGAGAGAGGTGTCGATGACAGCTGGGCCAGTGTCTGGGTCACAGAGGTGCCAGAGGGTGGCTGAACTGGGTCTGGAAGGACAAATTCAAATCAGCCTCTCAAACAGGGGAAGGCACAGCTTCGGCAAAGGTGAGGACTTGGGCTCTGAGCCTCCGGGTGGATGTGCAGGGCAAGCGGGTGCCGGCAGGGACAGGGCTGGGGTGTGCGGGGCGGCCGGAGAGGGAGAGGGAGCCTTGAGGGGCTGTGCAGAAGGTGAGGTCTTGCAGAGGGTGGGCGGGCCCAGCCGCAGGACACCTGTTGGGGCGGGGGTTGGAACTGTAGGGGCAGTGCCTGGAGGTGCGCCCCCGCCTCACCTTGCTCCCGCACAGGCTGCTCCCAAGGGCAGCCTGAGGGGAAAAGCCCTGGGATAAGGGTGTCCTCTGAGCCCTAGTCAAGGCAGGGGCAGTGGGCCCACAACAGCCTGGAGAAAAGGCTTCTTTTTGATGGGTCTGCAGGTAATCGCCCTGCAGAGGAGCCGGGGCCAGGCTATGCTCCCACCTCCCAGGCACCCGGCAGAAGAGAAGGGCTGGGCTGGCCCGGGAGGAGATGAACCCTTGTCCCTGGAGCTGAATGAGCAGAGAGCTCGGAGGGCTGAGAATCTGCTCTGGGCCCACAGACCCTAAAGCCACGGGAGCTGGAGGGTCCTGCCAGCTCCTCCTGGCTGTGGGAACAGCTCTCACCTGGCTCTCTTCCCTCCTCCCACTCCCCAACACCTCTGCCCCGCCCCATCCTTGAGCCACGCCCACTTGTGTGAGTGTGTGAGCGTGCAAAGATGGGCGTGCATGCGCCCCAACTCAGGTCCTCGGCAGTTCTACCCTGTGCTCAACTTCAAGGCTGGGGGAGACACATAAACCTTCTGTGCCTCCATAACTTCTGGGTCACCCCTGTGGGACACCTCTTGCCCTGTTAGGGCAGCTGTCTGTCTGTCTTCCTGCCAACCTGGGTGCTTGCAGAGGCTTTCGTATGCAGCCCAGCAGGAAGCCTGGCACGCAGGGCTCATTGTGAGTGTGGGAGTCTCTGCCTTTGGGGTTCTCATCGTGGCTGGCTGGTGCTGCTATCCTGCTCTGAAAGTCAAGCAACGTTTAAAGCTTATTAACAATGCCAGAAGCCACCCCCACCCCACCAGAAAGGCTGGACTTAGAGACAGACGACATCATGTTGGAGGAGGTGTGGAGCGACTGGCGCTCTCCGAGGCTGTCGGAGGGAGAGTTAATCCACTTGGTGGTACCTGCTGACACCAAGCGCACACCTACCCTGTGACCCGAGTGGAAGGACAGCACATGTCTGCAGGGAGGCGTGTGTAGAATGGTTCAGCAGCTGTCCTCAGCAGAGTCCAAGCGTGGAAATCACCCAAATGCACATCGCTGGGAGAATGATAAATTGTGGTATATCCACGCAATGGAATATTACTCAGCAGTAAAAAAGGACAGGCTACCGACACATGTGCAACGTAGATGAACGTCATGGGCAATATACTAAGCCCAAGAAATCGGAAACAACAGAAACCATACTGCATGATTCTATTTGTAGGACGTCCAGGAACAGGCAAAGCTAGTAGATGACAACAGAAGCCAGTGGGTTCCTCTGGCTGAGGGTGTGGTATTGACTAGGCAGGGACACAAAGGAACCTTCTAGGGTGCCGGAAATGTTCTCTGGCTTGATGTGGGCGGTGATTACAAGGGCGAACGTATATGTAAATAAATCATCCAGCTATACACTTAGATGAGTGTACTCTGTATGTTATTCCTCAATAAGAAAGCTAAAGGGAAAAAAATGCTTATAAAAGGGCTTCTGAGATTCTAATTAGTTCCTTTAAACCTCACTGTAGCTTTTTCAGCAAAAATGAGGGAGGCCACATGGCCCGCGTTTTCTTCAGAATCCCAGAGGATTCTAATTTATGGGCAGAGAGGCCCAGGGCAAAGCCTCTCGTCGCTGCACACCGAGCAGAGCCGCGCTGCTTCCAGGCCTGGGCCTGGCCTGCTGGGCTAGGTAGAGCAGGACCCCCTCGGAGAGTGGGACAGTGGGAGGGTGGCACCGCCCAACGACAGCCCTCAGGACCCCCTCCCCCAGCTGCAGCCGGGCTGTCCTCCTCGGTTCCTGGAACCTGCCCTACCCAGCCGGTGTTTCCAGCACTTAAGGCTGGGAGCTAAGCCGTTCTTCCACTCCAGGAAAATATTTGTTCAGGGACTTGGCACCCGCAGAAGAGGAAATAAAAGCCACCTTGGAGTCGAGCGGGCGGCCCTGCTGCTGGCTGCTTTGTCTGCCCCTCCAGGTTGTCTCGCAGGCCCGGCGTCTGGGGCCGGGTCCAGGGATCCCACCCCACAAACAGGCCTGCTTTAGGGATAAGCCCGGGTGCCCACTGTTCACCCATTCAGTGCATCAGTCATTTGTCGGTTCGGTCAACAATAGTTTCTGATGTCTACTATGCACCTGGGACAGTGCTGGGCCCTAAACCTTGTCAGTGACCCAGGCCCTATCCTTCAAGTCTGTTGCGAGGTCGTGAGGGAGGCCGGCCTGCAGAAAGGCCCTTATGGCACAGTGGGAGCATTGGCGTGACCAAGGGCAAGCCAGGGCACTGGGTGCCACCAGGCAGGGCCATGCTGCCGGGGACAAATGCCTGGCATCAAGCTGGAGGACGTGTAAGGCCAAATTAAGGGGCGGTTGGGAGGGGAAGAGCATGCAGCTAGATGGAACAGCATGGGAAAGGTCCAGAGGTAGAGACCAGGGGGGCTGTGGGGTGTAGAAAGCTGGCGGGGTCAGCTGTGGTGTGGCCAGGAGTCCAGAGAGGTGAGGTTGGAGGAAACGGCTGTGGTGGTGGAACCTCCCTTCCGGGTGTAACACTGCAAGTGTGGACTTTACCCACAGGGCAGTGAAGGCTATTGTTTGTTTTGAAACATTTAAAGGCATTGATTTTGGTTCTTTTTGATTTAGAAAAGTATAAAGAAGAAAACTAAATTGGCCTTAAATCCCACCACCCAGATATTTCCCGATCACATTTAAAAAATTAAAATATTTGGATGCACATGATTAGAAATGCAAGCAGAACAGAAAAGTACAAAACGAAAACTGAAATCCTCCCTCTCCCCACCTGTCTCTTGCCAAAGGCAATTTCATTTAATAGGTTTTCAGTGTATATTTCTAGAAATATTTTCCATGCACGTACCTGTGAGGATAAGGCTATGCTGTTAAAAAGTTACACGGAAGGGCTGGGTTTATCCATAGGGATCTGCGGCTCCTTTTTCTGACCCAGTTTCACTTCGGCTCGTGCAGACAGTTCTACCCGTGCTTGTAACGGCTGCGGAGCATTTAGTGGTAGGGCTAGACCGGAACTGACCCAATTCTTTTCTCTTGGTGAGCACCTTATTTCCAGGGTTCTGCTCATGGACACAGGGCTGGACCGAACTCATGTAGATGTCTTAGTGAACCACGATGAGCACACACCTCAGCAGTGGGCTCTGGGTGGAAGGGGGTGTTCTTTACAATTGCCCTCCAAAGTAGCACCCATTCACCACACCTGTCACCGCACCCAGACTGCTGGTGGGAGTCCCCATGGCCACCCCTCACACAGTGCATTTTATCAGATGGTTCCATTTTCTTTTATTCCACTGGGTTGGTGGGCGGAGATGGTATCTATCACACAGTCGTTTTGCTTTTCATTTATTTAATTGCAAACGAAGATTGTCATATGTTTTTGCCATTTGCATTGCTTTTTCATAGGGGAACTGCTCTTGCCTATTTTCTGGTCCATATTCCTCATGGACCTTTTCTTTTCATGTGGATGGTTGTGGGTTCCTCTCTGCCAATGATTTTGAGAGAAGTAGCATGTCCGGCTTTGGTTTCTCGATGGTCGTGCTGGCTGCAGTGTAAGGGGACAGGGTGTGGGGGAGCAGTCAGCTGGGGGCCATGCATGGGTCCCTGAGGGAGGTGTTGAGGCCTGGAACAGGCAGTGGCTGCCGGGGAGGGAGCTGGGAATGGGTTCTGAAGATATTCAGGGAGGGAGACCAACAGGACTGGCAGTGGATTGATTTTTTGCACAATAGCCTATAGCACTTTTGGTGCAGTGAAAAAAAAAAAATGCCAACCACCCTCCCCTGGCAAGGGCAGAGGGGCTAAAATGTTTTGACATAGGATTCTTCTTGATAAGCCACACAGTGGGCCTGAGTCCCCGCTGGGCCACCGCCTGCTGGCTGTGCTGTTTCTCCTCTTCCCTGACGGTACTGGGCGGGGTGTGAGGGGGGTGGAGAGACAAGGAGGAGGACGGTTCCCAGGTTCCCAATTCAAATATTATGGTCCCATAAACCACGGAAACGTCTCAGAAATTCCACTATTTCAGCACGCAGTAACTGGCTGATCTACATCAGTCACCGTTAGGCGGAAGCCGTCCAGAGTCCCCAAGAAGGGACATAGGGGCGCACTGAGCCTCAGGGTGTGGCATTGGGAGTGTGCGGAGGGTCTTCCATGTCCAGCCCCCTGCTCCCTTGCAAGCACCAGACCTGGCCTAAGGGAGAACTCCCCAGATATCCACTAGGTGACATTCTTTAATGATTCGAATTTATGTTAAGGTCAATATGAGTAGAAAAAGAGGCGTTAAAGGAAATGTCATTTTTTCCTTTTTTAAAAATCTGATGTTTATTTTACATACAGTAAAATTTGTCCTTATTGGACCACCTTTTTCAAATGCATACAATTGCAAAAGCACCAGGACAATTATGACACAGAACAGTTTTATCACCCCCAAAACTTCCCTATGGCCTTGGAAGTCAACCCCTTCCCTTCCTGGCTGCTGGCAACCACCGATCTGCTTTCTGTCCCTACAGTGTTGCCTTTTCCAGATGTCCCATGAATGCATCATACAGCATGAAGCCTTCGAGTCTGGCTGCTTTCATTTAGGGGACTGCATCTAAGCCTCATCCAAACGGTGTGTATCAGGAGTTTGTCCCTTTTTATTGCTGAGTAGTCCATGGTGTGAGTATGGTAACTTTACTTGTAATCACTCAATACTAGAAAAATCCAAAAGCTCTTTAACTATAAGCCTTTGTCCAAATATGAATCCTGGTTTTTATATTCCTTTTTTTTAGATTCCTTTGTCCAAGTATGAATCCTGGTTTAAAATCTAGAAAGCATGGTCTGTTTGCCTGAGGGTTAGAAGTAACCTTGGAGAACCTGCAGGGGTGAACAGGCCCAGGACTGGAAGGCAGGGCAGGACCCCTGCTCTAGGGCTCTTGGACTGACTGTCCAGCCTCCTTTGGGGCAGGCCCAGCCCCAGGCCAGGCATTGCCTCCACACTACCCAATCTAGGGCCCAGCTCAGTTAGTGGTTGGCACCTTTCCTCCAGGACATGGGCCTCACCCTGGACCACAGGATTCAGCCCCCACTTGCCCCTTGGCCCAGCAAAGCCTGCACAGCCTCAGGGGGCTGCCCTGCAGGGCCTGGAGGCCAGCTAGAGTGAGCCGGCTGCCTGCTGAGAGCCTCAGGGCTGGCCTGCTGGTTTCCCCTGGGCTGCCTCAGAGCCCCCTGTGGACAGTCTGTACCACAAGGAGACCTTTCCAGGGTAGCATCTTCAATCCCAGACCTGTAGAGCCCTTTTAGGACAGAGCCCTGACTGACCAGGACCCATGTCGGCCATTGGCTGGGTTGCCTCCTCTGAGAGCTCAAGGCTTCCCTCTAATGGGGGCTTTTGCCCCATGTAAACCCCCTAACTGAAGGTGGTGTGGGGAAGCAGAGACGTGGTTAGCCCTTCAGCGCTCACGGAGGGGCAGGAGGGCATGGTGGTTCAGAGGAAGACTCCACAGCCAGACGCCTGGGCTCAAAATCTTAATTCCCCGCTTTACTGGCCGTGTGATCTACCAAGTGTCTGTCGTGGGACTAAGTGAGGCTCTATATGGACTGCACTTGGGCTATCGCAGCCTCCAGTAAAGGATAGACATGGTGGTGGTTGTTAAGCCTGTGATGGCACCAAGGGCTGGGAAGGTGCAGAGGCCCCATGGTGGGCATCCACTCGCCAGTGCTCCCCACCCCCCACTGGACTCAGCTTCCCCTATCCGAAGAACGTGGCCGTAGACCAGATGACTTCTCATACTGAGTCAATTTGCACTACTGTGAAGGAATAACCAAGGCTGGGTGATTTATAAAGAAAAGAGGTTTATTTGGCTCACAGTTCTGTAGGCTTTCCAAGAAGAATGACACCAGCATCTGCTTCTAGTGAGGGCTTCAGGCAGCTTCCAATCCAGGCAGAAGGTGAACAGGGAGCAGGCATGTCACATGCTGAATGAGGAAGCAAGAGAGGGAGGAGGGGGCGCCCACGTCAACTAACAGAGCCAGAACTCATTGCTTATCGCAGGGAGGGCACACAGCCATTGGAGAGGGATCTGCGCCCATGGCCCAGATATCCCTCCCTCGGCTCCACCTCCAACATTGAAGATCAAATTCCAACATGAGATTTAGAGGGGACAAGTATCCAAAGCGTATCACACACCGTCCGGGATTCTCCCTGGGCAGGGTGACCAGACATAGTGAGAATCAGGCCTGGGGGCTTAGAGGATGCAGACCCCAGCACCCACCCTCCTGACAGCTGGTCCCCGCAGCCTGAGGGCAGCATGTCCACACTGGGCCGCCAGGGTCCCCAATGCAGAAACAGCCTGGGCCTCCCCTGTGGGTCCAGCCTGGCTACTCCTGTGCCAGGACAGAGCCTGTGACACATGGCTCATCCAAGTTCCAGCTCATGGCTGCCTGGACAGGATCCACAGAAGGAGGAAGAATTGCACCAACTCCTTTCTGTATACCTCAAGGTTCTCAAGACTACATAAAACATTCATCTATTTGTCTCTTTTTTAAAGGGAGTGTTTTGCCATTTGAGATGTTCTACCCCTTGAGCCCATTAGAAGAGTCCCGTTCCCTGGTGTGACAGTCTAGGGCTTTCAGGCCTCGCAATCCAGACACGAAGCAGGGCTTCCCCCAGAGAGAACTCGAGCATGCTCTGCACACCAAGTCAGGTCTCTGCCTCCAGGGTGAGCTTCGCTGTCCCTGAGAGGTGCCTTTCAGCTAGAGTTCAACGCAAGGCTGGCAGCCCAGGGCCCTCAGGACGCCCCTCCCCAGAAGGGCTCCCCTGCTGCCTTAGGGGTTGGCATGATCCTGACTCTTCATTGTCGCACAAACACCCTGCAGCTGTGTCGAGGAACAGGTGTCATCATTATTCCCGGTTCACAGATGAGTACATGGCTCTGCAGAGGACAGAGGTTTGCTCAAGGTGGCAGGCCTGGGTCTTTGCGCATGGCCTGACTCAGTTCTGTGGCCCCCAGTGAGGACCGAAGAGGGGCCTCGCTGCCCAGACACTCCCCGTCCAGGCCGGATGGGCACCCTTCTTCCCAGCCCTGTGTGCAATCTGTGCCCACAGACGTGGAAGTCTCTGCCGGGAGCAGGGGGCAGGCCGGAGCCCAGACCCGGAGCTCAGCCAGGCTCTGCCCCCACTGGCGAGGGGCTGCCTGGAGCCCTGCACCTCCTCAGGCCTCAGTTTCCTCATTTCAAAATCAGTAATGCTGGTGCCCACCTCCAGATTCAGATGAGACCTCGAAAGAGATGTAAGAATACGCAGTCTCCCGCCAAATGCAGGCAACGGGATTCTGGACGGTTATGAACGAGAGCTGCCACCCACTGTGTACCTGGAACTGCCAAGCCCTCTACACACCTGCCCTCCAATTTTAGGGACACAGAGTCACAGTGGCAAGAGCAGGAGCTTTGGAGTTAGACCCCACTTGATTCGCTAAGTGGCCATAAACTCCTCAGAACCTCAGTTTTCTGTCTGTGAAATGGGGCTAACAGTTCTTGCCTCCCAGGGCTGTGGGAGCATCACAGAAGACAATGGGAGTGAACTGCTCAGCATTTTGGTGCGGGCACTTTGCAGGCACTCCCTGAATAGTGGCCGTTACTTGTACGGTCACACAAACCCTGAAAGGCAGGCATTACTACCCCCATTTTGCAGAGGAGCTTGAGATACAAGTTGGTACTTCACACAGCTACTGAGTGGCCAGGCAACTGCAGATCAGGTCTTCACCAGCCCCTGTGTCACTGTTGTGTCCCCATTCTGGTCCCAGAGGATGCCTGGACAGGCGTGGGGAGGCTCTTCCAGGCTGGAACCGCCCCAGGGAGCCCTGAGGCAATTCCCAGGCATGGGAAAGGGTGGCCTCCCTGAAATGTCTGGGCGCTGGCACCACAGTCAACAACGATAATGTGCCCTTCAGGAAACCATGGTCACCAGTACACAAACAAGTGGAGAGGGGGTGGCAGCTCCTTTCTGCCGGGCCTCTATGTGCCAGTGGGCAGGGAGGAGTGTCACTTGGTACATGTCAGACTCAGAAGCTGGGGGCCACTCCTCCCCCAATAATGGGGTGAGTGTGGGCAGCACGCTCTGCCTGTCCTGCAGCCTCCCAAGAAGCTGCCAAGGAGACGGCACTGGGCTCAGCCGTGGCCCCGAGGTGGCTCTGGAGCCCTGCACCCAGAGCCCGTCTCTATGCATCTCATTCTTTCAACACAGTCACCGCAACCTCCTCTGGGCCAGGGCCTGGGGACCTGGAGACCAACAGGAACACAGTCCTGGCATCTGAAGAGCTCCCAGTTTGGTGGCAAGGACACATACACGTTATTATACAATACAGATGTCCCAGGGCAGTATTGTAGAAACATAGCTGAAGGGCACCTAGTCCAGCTTGGGGAGTTAGAGAAGACTGCCTGGTGGAGGTGACATTGGAATAGAGTCTTATGGGTGGGGGCTTGCCAGGAAGTGAGGGGTGTTCTTGACAAGTGCTAGGTGCACCCAGCGACCCAAAGGAGCCACCCAGCGTGCAGTGTCTGTGTTGGGGGTGGGGAATCAGTGAGAGGTGATGCTGGAGGGACACCTGGGGCCAGTCAAGAGGGCTCTGTGTCCTGGGTCAAGGGTACGGGGCACAGGGGTTGGTTGCAGGAGCCAGCTCCTACTGGCTGTGTGAGCTAACTATGCTCGTGAGTTCAGGGGCCTTACAGGGGTAGCTTAAAGTTGACCATGGTGGGAATTTTACATCATGCACATTGACAAGTGCTACAAATCAGGGCCAGTTGTTTAAAAAAGGGGGGTGACAGCAGCCTGTGGCGGATTTGAAAGCAAGGACATGGGATCATTGCTTTGCTCCTTAGAAGGGTGCTCCGGCGATTGCAGTGGGAAGAGTGGAAGGAACGGGCTTGGCGACTGGTGCTGGGCCTTGGGTGACCTCCTGCAGAGGGCAAGAGGCTGCCCAAGAGGGTCTAGGTAGTGGGAGAGGACAGGCCCCTGCCTCTTGCTGTGTAACCCGACTCCTGCTGTGCTGGCTCGGCTGGCCTGGGGGTGGGGTGGAGGATTAGGTAGCTCTTTCAGTCTTCCCCAGCCCAGCCTGAGAATCTGCAATAAAACCCTTAATGAAAAACACCTGGGGCTGTGCCCCAGCACAGGCCCAGAGATGGGGATGAAGGGGATTAGGAGATCGGAAGTGCGGGTGGAGAGGGACCATGCACTCATCCATTCATTTGTTCATTCATTAACTCTTGTTTCACTCAGCTCCCTGCGCCTGGCCGTGGGGGGAGAGTCTGGAGCTGGAGAAAGAGGGACTAAGGACAGCGCAGCCACCAGAGCACTGGCTGGCGGACCCTAGGGATCACCTGAACCTCCTGAGAATAGATGCTTGCTCTACGGAAGCTTCCAGTCCAGGTCACAGGGTGTCAGATACACAACTGGGCCAGGCCCTAGGCTTCCCATGTTTTCCCTACAGAGTCCTGTGTGTGTGTTGTGGGGGGGGACACTGGAGTATGATTGGTGAGAGGACAGAAAGGATGATGGCTGAGTCTCCCCTCCCCGAACTCCTGCCCGGGACTTGAGGGACAGGGAATATCTGACATCCCGAAGGGAAGATTTGGCTGATCTGGAGCCCCCTGGGGCTTAGCCTGGTCCAGACTGGCTTCTGGATCAGAACTGGCTCATGGGCCTTCAGAGATTTGGGGTGGCTGTGGGAGGGGTCTGGGCTCCTCTGCCCGCCTTTCTCTCTAGGGAGGGGAAGACCAGACGGGACTTGCTTGTGAGGGAGAGCATTTCTCTCTGGCTTCTCGAGATGGTTCAGGGCTGGTCCAGAAGCAGCCAGGGAACTCGCAGGCATGGAGCTGACTGGCACAGTACTCAGGAAGAAGGATGTTCTGGCCCCAGAGGGATGTCAGTTTGTGCACTGAGTTCCCACCTGCTGTCGTGCACCTTCTGAGCCCTCTTCCCCACTTGCATACTGCCCAGGATGGGTGCCCCCCCAGGCACAGCGTCTGGGCATGCAGGGACACACAGAGGACCTGTGCGCACATTAGAAATAGCATCCTTCCGGCAGACCCAGCCCTGCAGGCATGGATGGACGTGTCCTTTACTGCAACTAGAAGAGAGGACACTCCTGCAAGCCCTGGAGCAGTGACCGATTCACACAGACACCGCTGTAGCCCATGCACGTCCTCCAGTGGCCGGTGGAGTGGGCTCCGTTTTTACAAATACAACGACCGCTTCCATACCCTGTCTGCCCTCCCCTGTCCATGGCCCCGTTCCCATCCCTCAGTTAATAAACATCCCTTAAAGGGATGTGAGGGACTTGCGGGATGCTATGAAAGCAGAAATCCTCAAGCTTCAAGGGCTATGGGAGGTGTAGCCCCCTGCTGACAGCTCGGCAGGGGAAGCCCCCACAGGCCTTCTGGGCGCCATGTGGGGAGGGAGGCCCAGACACTTGCAGATGAAAGGCACAGGCCCAGCTGCAGCCCCAGCCACCGCCCCGGAGGCAGCCTAGCTGGTCTTCCCTCAGGGCCATGTGGTCCCAGCCTGCACCCCGCCCACTGTGTCTGCCGGGCATCCACAGATTCTCCTGGGCAAAGGAACTGGCCTTGCCAGCTGAGCCGTGAGACATGGACACCTTCATTTTAGCCTTGAACATCTTCCCAGCACCCTGGCCCCTCTTGTGACCATTGACCCTTTAGGGCCAGTTCTCTGGGGAAGGTGGAAAAGGAGCACAGAGCTGCAGTTGGTGGGCCCAGGGCCTCGCCCTAAGGTCCTGGGTACATTCCTTGCCTCCTGGGGCCTCAGGTCTCCTCATCTGGAAATTGAGTTCAGAAAGTTGCATAAGTGTTGCTCAGAAGCAGAACTAGGACTTGAACTCAGAACTGCCTGGCTCCAAAGCCTCGTGGCAGCAACACAGCATCCCCTGGAAGCCGGGGCAGAGAGATGCTGCCGGGACGTGCCCTCCTGGGATCATTTCGGATGTGGCTAGCCCCACAGCAGTTCGCATACGTGGACTCCTGGAGGTCTTGAAGCTGTGGGCATTCTTAGGGCTCCTGAGGCCCACACCCTCCGACTTGAAGTTCTGAGAAGTGGAGCCCAGGCTCCCTGGGTCTCCTAGGTGCCAGCTAGTGCCCTGTCTGCTGCGCAGGGTGGCCGTCTAGAAACCTATCCAGGTTGGACTCCACAAACCTGGAGCCTGTGTTGTGACCGGGGGGCCTTCCGCTGTGGGAGAAGAATGTCCCCCTGAAGAAGCAGAAGCAGGGGTGCCCCCCAATGACTGCAGCTATCACATGAGGCCACCCCCTCTTCTTGCTCCTGGTTACTGACTCACAGGACAGCAGTAAGTTCCGGGAGGGGAAAGGAGCAGCTTCCAGTGACTGGTGGAGAGAAGTTACTGACAGCTCCGGGTGGGTCAGGCCCTAGGAGGGGCCAGGTTTGTGCTGGGCTGGAAATAGCTGGGAGACGGCTGCCTGTGAAGTCCGGGGCAGGGCTGAGCCTGAGGGCAGGGATCCTGGAGCCTCCTACCTGGGCCAGCAGCCACGGGGAGTGGGAGCCAGGGTGAGGAATCAGTCCTGCCCCGAGTTCCTGCTGAGCACTGACAGGATGCACAGCCCTTGGCACCCTCTGGATACTTTCTGACCCCCAATGCCCAGCCGGCTTCCCACCATTCCTTTCCTGCTCGAGGACGACCTTCTGGGAGGGTTGCTCAGCTCTGCTGGTGCCCCCAGGCTGGGGGAGCTCAGAGGCACAGTTACCGCGTTCCCTCACCCACCCAGTGCGTCCTCTTCTGCTCTGGAGAGAAGTCTCTCCTGCTGCCTCATCACGAAGCTCCATGTCTGCCATGGGGTGGTCCCCTGGGGCAGGGAGTCATTAGGAGCCTGTCTCAGCCATGGAGCCAGCCTCCCTCCCCTCCTCACCGCACCTGCAGTTCTGGCCTCTGCTTTCCCCAGTTACTTCTCAACAGCTGCCCTTGCATTCTAGCCATACTCACGGTTGGGGTTGGGGGCTTCCAGGAGAAGGTGGCCACTGAGCTAGATCCTGGAGTGCTAGGAGGTCCTGTCTGTGACTCCAGAAACTTCCAGGAGTCAGGAGACCTGGGAAAGAGACCACCCTAGAGGCTGTGAGTGAAGCAGCTCAGCCCCTCCTTCCCCATCTTCCACTCTGACCCTCAGGTTCTCTTCAGGCACAAGTGGGCGTGGGTGGGGACGACAGCAGTGGCAGGACTAGACCAAGGAGCTCTGTCTGGGGAACAAAGAATTTTATCTGCCTGGAGGGGTCTCTAGGTCCAGGGCGCTGTCTGGGACCACACGAGGAGGATCTAGAACCCAGAGGAGAGACAGGACGGGCACAGACAGAGAAGAAGATGGGATCATTCTCTCCTCATTGCCACCATCCTGAACACAGAGCACTCCTGACTCTTGCAACAACATCTTGGGGGCTCTGTTGCCAGACACCCTCTCCTTGGCTTTTCCCTGGAGCACTTGGTGATTTCAGGGTGGTTTCTCCCATAGGGAGAGCAGGGGAGTCCAGTCCTGGGTGCCTGGCACATGGAGCACGGAGGTACCACTGGATGCCTGGGACTCGTGACAGTTATGTCACTGCCCTTCCCCCAGCCTGCTAGTGAGACTGATGACTTCCTGAAAGGGGTTACATGGAGGGTTTGTGACATGGAACATTTGATGTGACCCAAGGACTTCCTGTTCAGATGACCCTGGGGCTCCTGACCTACTCCCTGGGAGTGTCACATGCTCAGTCAGAACAAGCCCTAGAAAGTTAGATCCCTCCAAGCAGAGCTGCCTACCAGCTGTGCCCACCCTGGACACCCTGGGCACAGGAATCCAGGCTCCCCTACTCCCCTGGGCCCTTCTGTGTTGCTGCCACAGAAGCTGCTTAGTGGCCTCCTGGCTCAGGAAGTCAACAGGGGAATCTCAGCAGGAAGTGGGATCATCCCATCAAGAGGGACTTCTGGCTCCCCTCCCCCTGCCTCAGGGCACTGAGGAAAATGGACCCTGAGAGAGCCTTGGGAGCCCTGTGCTGAGCCCTCGGGCCCTAAAGGCTCCCCTGTGGGCTCCTACTCAGGGTTTGTGAGGCCTCAGAAGATTCCCTGAGAACCGCTACCCAAGGCCACTGCCTAGTAAGGACCTGGGCTGTCCTCCTGTGTGAGCTGAATTCTGAAGGATAGGGAGAGGGCTCAGCTCACTGTCTATCCCTTCCCCTCCACACCAAGAGGCCTTTGAGAACCTTCGTGAGGGCGGCTAATTCTTACCCTCAGTGCTCTCAGTCAACACCGTCTGGTCCGGAGGGACGTACATGCCTTGCTTTAAAAAGAGTCTCTACCTGCTGGTTTCTATGGAGACTGTGCGTCCTTCCAACTCTGTAATATCCTGGCTGTTCCGACATGTGAGGTGGGCCCTAGTTCTAATCTGAACTTGATGGATGCAGTCTGTGGCCTCATTGTCCTACCCCAGTGTTCATGGGGGAATTCTGTGGCGGAAAGACCTGCTTCCTGCGTGGAATCCAAGTGGAAAATGCTTTGGTAGAAACACAGATACCCTAACTTCTTGTATAGCATCATTAAATTCACCCTCCATCCTGATCCCTGCAACTGAGACCCTGGAATTACAGTTTCATTCCTTCATGCCCAATCTGGTGTAGGTTCAATAGCTGGTCCCCTGATGGTCTTCTGAAAGCCTGAGTCCTCAGCAGTCTCCAGTGTGTCAGAGAAGAAAGATCCGGATTGCAGTGCTCAGCAACTAACACACACTGTGCTCTGCCCAGGGGGTACAGAAGCAACTGCTGGGGGGCACTAGGGAGAGGTCCCAGGCCTGATGGCGGAGTCAGGAAGCTCTCTGGGGAAAAAAGCCTTCCTGAGTTTTCCAAGGTTTCGGCAGTGCCTGGTGAGTGCAGGCAGGCCAGGAGACTGTTCTGTGGGCCCTGGTTCTGTCTCAGCCTACCAAGGCAGATGTCCACCCAGCTGTCCCTGTCAGCTGCATGATGATCTGACTCGACCAACCAGTTGATCAGACTTGGGTTGCCCAGAGCATTCGCTGTCTGCCCGCTGGGCTGCCTGTGAAGCAATGTGGCCTCATCAGGCCTTGACAGACACTAATGAATACCAGACCCTGGACTGGGGCTAGAGGTGGTGGGGGAGAGGGGCTTGAAGGCGGGCCAGCCTCTCAGGAGGAGGAGATGTAGTAATTCATCGTGGGCAAGTGGAGGAAGCGTTGTGCAAACTGCCACCCCCTCGAAGGCCGTGAACATAAAATAAGCTTCTAAGACCTGGCCCAGCCCCTCTGGGGACTAACTGCAGGGCATCCTGTGGGTGAGAAAGAGTGGAGAAACCCAAGAGCCTGTCCCAGGAGAGGGTCAGAGTGATGGAGAGCAAGGCCTGAGTGTGTTTGCTTTCCTGGGAGAAGGCAAACGGAACAGTGACTCAATTGAGAAATATTTGATCAAGTGTTTGCTTTCGAAAGGACAATGTAATCAGAAGGAAGTCCAATTAGGAGGGCCACGAAGCTACTGAGGAGTTATGTCCCCACCCCTACATGTGGTCTTGCCCCAGCGCCAGGGCTCAACCCCAAGGAAAGCCTAGATCTGCCCTCCGGCCTCCTGCAAGCCTCAAGGGACGGTGGCTAAAGGAAGATCTAAACCCAGTACCTCCCAAACGAAGGTACTTCATCATGTTCAGCTTCCCCGGCTGATGGGTAAAAGTGTGTTTTGTCAATGTCATGGGCTGGTTCCTCTGCCTTCATTTAACCAATGGCCCCTCTGGGGATACAGTCCTTCCAGACCGCTCCTGGGGGGCCAGCAGAAGGCCCAGGAACTCCCTCTGCTAAGCTCATGCCTCTGAGAGCCTTCTCCCTGCATCTGAAGGGCAAGGACAAGGCCAGCACCACTTATTCATTGACCTCTCTCCAAGGCTTCCAGGCCATTCCTGGCATGGCTTGTCTGGGAGAACTCGGTGGGTCCTGGCTAAAAATGGTAGAAAATCAGGGCTTCAGGAAGGCTGGGGTGCACCTGTATGTTTATCCACGTGGATGTCTTGCAGGCAACACCTCACACTCGTCCTTGCTATCCCTAACACCTGCCTCTCCACTCAGGTGAGAGGGCATCTCCCTCAGCACCTCTATTCTTTCAGAGGCCTGTGCCAGAGATGCACTCCCCTTCCTCTCTCTCTCCTTCCTCCATCAAGCATCTAAACAGGCCTCGGTTCTAGCTCTTCCTCCACGCTCACCACCACAATCCTGATACACTGCTTCCTCTTCTTTCATCCAGATGACAGTAGAATCTCCCACCTGGTATCTCCCTCCATTATAATGTCTTCTATATCCATCAGGCAGGTGGAACTCAAATTTGGATAATTTGAGAAGAGTTTGCAAAGATGCCGGCAAGGGGCAGGTAGACTCCCCGGAACCAGCGAAGTGAGCCGGGATTGGTGCTGTGATCTTCTCGAAAGGATGCAGCCGGCTTGCAGACACTCTGCAGGAGGCAGCGGGAGAGACCCTCACTTTCTTTTCCCCCAACCGTCTCCTGCTGGGCTCTCCATTGGCTGAGTCCGGCCACCCGAGGGAGTGTGAAGGAGGCCCCGGATGCTGTACACACAGGATGGTCTTCTGAGCACAGGGCAGAGGAGAGAAGGGTGGAGGATGGATCTGGAGGGTGAAGGGAAGTTCATACAGATGCCAACCTATTCTCCACACAGCACCAGCGAGATGTTTCTAAAACACGTATCCGAACATGTTCCTGCTTAACATCTTGAGGACAACAAAAACAATCGTATAAATGAATCATAAACACCACCGCCACCCCTGTGAGTCTCTGACGTGGGCTAGGCACCTGTCTCGGTCCCTTTCACAAGACCTAAGCCCTCTCTTTTCATGCTCATGGTGACCTTCAAGGTCAAGGCCAATGTCCCATTTTATAGCTGAAGCGGCTGAAGCTCAGACAAGCAAACGCCTACGACTCATGGCCAGGACCTGGTTCTGGGCCTAGGGCTGACTCTGCTGTGACAACACCTCCTCTTGGGGCCCTTGACGCCCTCCTGGGTTGGCCCTGCCTCTCCACTCTTGGCCCAGTGCCCCTGCCCGCTCCTGGGCTCCTGGGCTCCAGCCAATCTGAGAGCCTCCCTGCTCTCCCACCTCTCGGAGCCTTTAGGGCAGGGGTCTGAAAACAATGGCCCACAGACCAAATTACTCCCCCCTTGCCTGTTTTTGTATAGCCTTTGAGCTAAAAATGCTTTTTATGTTTTAAATGATTGAAAAAATTCAGAGAAGAATAATATTTGTGACATGTGAAAATCACGTGACATTCAATGTCCGTAAATAAAGTTTTATTGGAACACAGCTGCACCCGTTTGTGAGCACACTGCCTATGGCTGTGCTTGTGCTCTAACAGCAGAGTTGAGTAGTTTAAAATATTTTCCGATAGTTATTATCTGGCCCTTTACAGGCAAAGTCTGCCAGCTCCTGCTGCAGGGTTTGGCTGTTTGACACACTACTCAGTCTTTATTGTGTCTGCGTGTGTGTTTAAACTTCACCTGTAATTCATGACCATGTGCTCAATGTTGGAGGCTCCAACAACACAGGCTGATGGTGAAAGTACAGGAATCACCTGTCCCCATCTCCTCCCTGGGGGTGACGGCTGTTTACACCTCTGAGTCTTGCAGATGCCGTTCCCCTGTCTGGGGTACCCTCACACTGCTTCTGTCTGACAAACCCCATCACACCCTGGGCTGAGTGCCGCTGCCATCTGGTCTACACCATCTGGAAGCTGCCAGGCGCTGGCTTCCTGTGTGTGTTGCTCCAAGGCGGTATCCCATGGGGCCTGCGGGTGCAGGTGCCAGACCCAGCTGCCCCTACTAGCTGTACATCCTTGGCAAGTTGCTGAATTTCTCCGTACCTTAGTACATACACATGGATTGCTTAGAGCAAGGCCTGGCATACAGAAGGCGCAGTTCGGGGTCTCATCACGGCAGCCAGCACAGGCCTGTGTCTCTGTTGGGAACCGCGCACAGGCTGCCAGTGTTCCCGAGTCAGGCTCCCCCAGGTTGCAGGCACCTGAGCACAGTGAGCACTCTGTCCTCTCCCCATCCTCAGGGTCTAGCCCAGCAGGTGCCACCAGAAGGCAGGGCCAGGGGCTGCGGCGGGCGGGGTCTCAGGTGTCCTGGGAGGATGACGGCTCCCTGGGAGCTGGAAGGCCCTGGTCTTTTCAGTCCAGGTTGTAAGAGAATAAATGAGATGTGGTACCTGAAGCACATAACCCAGAACTTGAGGTCCCTGAGGCTGGGCAGGTGACCTTGGGATAAAAACAGGGCGCAACTTCTTGGTCAGCAGGTGCCCATCCTTTCTTTCTTGTTGGAGAGCCTTTGGGTCGCACTGTCTCTAGGCTGCGAGGAGGGCAAGGCAGCCCAGTGAGGCCCAGGCCTTGGCACCCAGACTCCAGAGTTCTCTGAGGGGCACCCAGCAAGGCGACAGGTCAGCTAGGACCCCAGAGCAGACCAGCAGGAACCAGCCATTCTGCAATATTGAGGACTGGTGTGGGGGTGGGGAGAAGGCCAATAACCCTGTCTGGGGCACCCGGCCCCCTCCCCGCAAGAAAAGTATCTTGCACACACCCCTCCCCTGTTCCACTCTTCCCAACCTTCCCCAGACGTCCAGCTTCTGAAGCAGTAAAGCCGGACCTGGAATGGGCATGGAGTTCATTTAGGACAAGACTTTACTGCTCCGTTCCGCAAACACACAAGAGGCTGGAGCCTCAGGCGGGCTGGAGTGGGCAGGTGTGGAGACATCATCTGGAGGCAGACTTGGCTCGGTCCGAGTGTGAGTTCACTCCCACCACCACCACCATGTAGGCTCTGGCACTCGAGACCAGGGTGCTCCCAGGGAAGGGCCCTGGGGGCTGGCGTGGGTGTGGGTGCACATGCCTGGAACATGTGCACGCCTGTGCTTCCCTGAGCAGGAGGGCCGGAGCCAGGCTCCGCAGGCCCGGATTCCGGAAGGAGTGGAGAGAACACAGCAGTGGGGCAAGCTCCTGCATCCTCAAATCCAGTCTGGAGTCTGATGTTCTGTGGCCAGAGCAGCATGGCGACACTGATGGGGGAATATCTCCAGTGAGGCTGGTCCCACCTCAGCCTTGGAGGCCTCTCAGGAGGCGCTGGAGTCTGCACAGGCTAGGGCCGGGGAGATGACACAGAATATGGTTGTGATCATGTCTTCATGTCCAGCTAGGCTGTCCCTTGTCCCCTCCTGGGACCACTTCCCCAACTTCGGGGAGCCTGCCTGGCCCTTCCCTCTGTGTCAGCCCTCTAGCTGGGCGGCGGGTGCGGCCACCGTTGTGCAAGGGGTGAGCTCACCTGCCATGCCTGGCCTGGCCTGCACTGGCTTGCCCGCTGCTGGTTAATCATTGTTCAAACACCCTGGCAGGTGAGCCAGCTGCGGAGGGAGGCATGACAGGGCAGGGCCGCCTCTGCCAGGTCTCGGCAAAGCTCCACCAGCAGGTCCAGGGCTAGAGCCTTTCCCCAGGACCCTGCAGAGGGCAACCTGCAGGGGAGCTGAGACCACCTCTCCTGATTCCTTAGGAGGAACTCAGTAAATATTTTTGATTGAATCCAAGAATGCCCTTTGTAGGTGTCCTCTCTCAGGGCACAGCTAGGAGGGTAGGGCCCAGCGCCCAAATGCCTTGGTTCAGACCACGGCTCTGCCACTTACTGGCTGTATGACCTTGGTGGAGTTTCATAATCTCTCTATACTTCAGTGTCCTGGGCTATGAAAAGGGGTCGTTGATGACGGTGAAAATAATGATGGCCTTGTGGGACTGTTTTGAGGATTAGGATAAATACATATATAAAGTGTCTACTATGCCCATAACACAGAAACCTCAGTGCTTGGAACCAAGACTAAAACACCTATCACTGGGCTCAGCTAGTCCCCGAAAGGAAGACGAGTGGCCTCCAGGTGGTAGGCCAGGCTGCTTGTATATGTTGCCTAGGCAACCATCACATGATCCCTTGTGAGTTAGGTACCGCTTCCCACTTCCCAGATGAGGATGCTCGGGGTCAGGCGGAGGGTGGGAGAGGTGTTGTGTGTGAAGTGACTGTCCAAAGTCACACTGTATAAGTGACAAAGTCAGGCAGGTTTCAAGCCCAGATTTGCCTGTGCCCGAATCCATGTTCTCTCCACCACCCGGCCCTGCCAGGTTTGCAGATCAAAGATGCAAATCTGAACTTGCCAGGCAATTAAATTCTGCCCACGCTCACTGACATCCTCTGAGCATGGGGGATGAGGGTGGGCAGGGGAGAGGGGTTCCAGGCTGAGTATGCTGTGAGAGGAACAGAGGTTAACAGTGCCCAGCCCAGGCCCTGGGCCCAGAGAACCCCGAAGGATGAGGAGACAGGAAGGAAGAGGCATGCACTGCCTGACAGAAGTCCATCGCACCCGTGGCCGAGACCCAGGGGAGTCTAGACTCCAGGCAGGCAGGGCCTGGAGGCAGCTGGCAGGCAAGGGGCCTTGAAGCCGTACGCTGTTTTTTTAAAAAACAATGTATGCGTGTTTGGCATGGGTTTTGTGGGGAGCTGCAGAGATTATGGGAGGCCTAGAATCCCATCCCTTTTCCCCACCCGCTCCAACTTTCCACGGAGCTCCTGCTAGTGGTGACGGAGCTAGAGACAGTCACGGCGGGATGGTGCCCAACTCCTGTTAAGGGCCCTGGTGGAGGAGCACGTGTCTCCTGGAGGGAGTCTCGGCCCTCCAGGGACTCTGGGCATCTGAGAGGCACACCTTGAGGGAGAGTCCTTGGAGTCAGGTGGCTAGGCCCGGGCCTGTGCAGGCATCTGTGGGGCCCCCATGGGAGCCACCACACCATGGGACTGGAGGCTGGGAAACCCGTGTCAGACATGCGCTCTGAGACCATGGGGAAGAAAGGGTCTTGGGGCCAATGAACGCAGCTCAGGGACTCCGTGTGTGCGTGTGCACATGTGTACGTTTGTGTGTATCTACTTGTGTGTGCACACATGCGCGTGGGATGAAGGCTGGCTAGGGCAGCAGTGCTCCTCCTCAGAACGGTGAATTAGTAAAGGTCACCTCAGACAGCTCCAGGAACCTCTCTCTGCATTGCCCCGTCTTCCTTGGCACGCTGGTGTTCTTCCTGGGGACACCCACCCGTGCCGCCCCTCACTCACATGCCCAGTGCCCCTGCCCTTTCGGCCTCTCCCCATCCAAGTGGGCTCTCAGAATGTGCTCTGAGAAGCTCCATCCTCTGAGCTGTTGGTGACTGAAATAAGGTCTCCTGTGTGACCCTCTAGCCACACTCACTGTTCACTGACTGTCCTGCCGTCCCCACATACATGACCACAGCCCGTGAGCAGGGAGCACTGCTGCTTTCTAGGACACCAAGGCAGCCTGTTCCCGCTTGGAGGCAGCTGGGGACTGAAGACACGCCCGGCTGTAGACAAAAGGCAGCTGACACCAAGCTTGGCCACCAAGGCAAATTCCAGCCCCTGAGGCCAGACTCTCCTATGTGCTTGCAGACATCACTTTGAGGCCCTGGGAACAGGGAGATCCTTCCTAGTCATGGCTGAAGACACAGATAGAGGTGTTGGGAGACTTAGGTGACAACCTGACAGGGCAGAAAGAGGTGTGTGTGATACTCAGTGTTGGTGCCAGAAAGGTGCGTGGCAGATACTAGAAAGATCAGAAAGGAAGTGAAAAACTTCTAATCTCTCTAATCTACCCTCCACGCACACCACCCACACTAGCACCATCGTCCCCATCTCAGCCAATCCGGCTATTCAGTGACACACAGTAGTGGAGCCAGGGTGACATGTGGTATACGTGGAAGATATGAGAAAGATACCCAGGTCTTGAAGGAAGTGAAAGGTTCTAATCTCACCTTCAATTTGTCCTGCACACATACACTCCCATTATTATTTTCCTCATCTCAGACCACTTGGCCCCGTGATTATCAGGTTCTTAGGTAAACATCAGTGTCCCTCTAATCCCCAAGGGCCAGGTGGGAGCTGGGTCTTCAGGCCCCCACCTTTGCTACAAGGAGATATGTTACAATGAAAGCAAATTTCAGACCCGACTCTGCCACAATGATAGAGTTTTATTAGCAAGTAGGCACAAAAACTGTCATTTGACTCCCTCCACTGAATTTGGGGGCATCCCCTCTCTCTGTCCCTAGGTATGCTGACAGACACTTGCTGGAAAGTCCAGTGCCTCAAAGACATGGCTGTGTTCTGTCAGAGGACCAGCCAACCTTCTAGTTGAACCAGAACCAAATGGAAATAGACCCAGAGCACAAGCCCATGGGTGTCAGGCATCTAGGTTTGCTGGATTCTTCTTTCTTGTTCAAGCAAAGACATAGGTTCCTATGGCATCTTCCCAGCCAAATATTCCTTGAACATCCCTCACCTCATCAATGGCAAATTATCTAGAGTGTCTTTTATGCTAGTTAATGAATTTTGTGGAGCAGATTTAGAGAACTGTATTTGAAGCCCCTCCTAGAGCATGAGTTACTTTAAGTGTTAACTAATCGCCCCTAGAACGTAAATTACAATTAGCTCACACACAGGCATGTCATCCCTCTGGTTCATACTGTGGAGCTTTAAAGTAAGTCACAGAAAATTCCACTGACCCAGGGTTTCTCAACCTCAGCACTGTGGACACTTGGGGCTGGAGGAGTCTTTGTTGTGGGGCTGACCTGTGTACCGTAGCGTTTTGTTTGGCCTGCACTCACTAGCCAACAGTAGCATACCTCCCACCCCCACGCTGTGACAACCAAAAATGTCTCTGGACCCTGCCAACTGTCCCCTATGGGCAAAACCTCCCCTGGTTGAGAACCAGTCAACTACAGTGACCTGAGACACTTTCTTCTTAAACATCTACATCAGAAAATCTTAAACAAATATAAAAATACAGATACGAGGATAGTGAACCCCCATGTATTGACCATTAAACCTCAACAATCATCAACTCAGCCAATTATATTTCCTCTCTGCTCCCATCCACTCCCTGCCACCACCTCACCTTGCTGAATTAGTTTGCAGCAAATCTCAGACGACATTCATCTATGCTATAAATATTTAGGTATATATCTCTAAAAGATAAGAAAGAATACTCTTTTCAACATAACTGTTACACTATTATATCTTTAAAAATTAAAAATAATTCCTTACTATCATAAAATTTCCAGTAAGCAAACCCAGGATACTGCTGAGAGTGCAGTGAGCAGTTAACCTACTAGGCCCCAGGGACAGCAGGCGTAAATTGGACAGGTTAGGCAAACCAGGACTGAGCCAGGCACATGGAACAATTGTTTTCCCTAAATACAACCCTTTCTAATGCGTGTGTCTGAAAAGTCATTCCCCTGCTAAAAGCCTTCAAAGGCCCCTGGTGCCTAAACACAAAGTCCCAACTCAACCTGATTCCCAAGGCCCTCTGGGACGTGGCCCCTGCTTGCTTCTGCCTTAACCTCCGACAGTCCTTCTCCTGCTGCTGATGTGGTCACATCTGGGGACTCCGTCACCCTCCCCGCTGCTCAGAGGAGAAGCTGGAGCACAGGGCAGGGGCTGGGAGGGCTGGGAAGCTCTGGGGGGCAACTGGGGCCTGGTTCCTTTGTTCCCTTAAGTTTAAGCTGTTCCTTCTAGGCACCTGAATTCGAATGTTGGCAGAAGTAGGATGTTTGGGGTTTGCTTTAAAAAAAAGTTCTGGGCTAGAAGTGGTGCTACGTGGTCTGAATTTTTTTTTTTTTGTCTCTTCCTTCCCTTCTTTCTTTTTCCAAACATATATCCAGGACCTACTTTGCTCTTGAAGGACTAAAACAACCAACTCCCAAATGCTGAGGGCTCCTGCCCATTCTCAACCATGCCCAGGCAAGGGTGCAGAGGGCGCTGCATGTAGGTGCCGTCACCCCCGCCCCCACCCCAAACAGACAGACACAGGCAACACAGAGCGCAGCTTGTTCCACAAGAGTCAGCTCCTCTGCCTTCCCAGAGGGTCTTCTCAGAGCCCAGGGCTCCTGCTAAAGACCAGCGGCCCTCTCTGCCTAGAAGAGGCAGAATTTCTCTACTCTTTACAATCCAAGCTCCATGGCCAGGTTTGCTGGGGGACCCAGTCTCCAAGTCTCTGCAAAGCTCCCGAAGGTCGAATCTGGGGGCTTCTGGCAGAGTGTAACTCCGAAGCATGAAAGAAAGCCATACTGCTTGACATGAAACTAATAGCTAGACAGCTCTCCCAGACTCTGCAAGGGCATAACTTCGTATGCCCAGGACTGGCCACAAACTGGCCTGTGCAGTTCCTGGTCACCCACCACCAGGATCCCTTGCAGGCAGAACTTACCTGGTGCTGCCAGAACCCCTTCTTGGCTTCTCCCCATCCCAGCCAGGTCTCTGTCCACTAGCCAGCAGGAAAGCCTCTTTTGTCCAGGTCCCTGCCCTGTCCACAACAATGCCCAGTACCTGATGCAGCCCTTGTGGTGGCCTCCTGCTTGCCCCGTCTTCTGATGGATACTCTTCCGGGCCCTTGGACTCCTTTTCTGCTAGCACACCTATTTATTTACTAGACAAATATTAATACTTACAGAGGACCTACTATGTGTCAGGCACAGAAGTAGGTGCTGGGGCTCACATTAACAACACAAACAAATACCCTGCCTCTGGGGCTTGCACTCCAGTAGGCAGTGCACCTAGGCCACTGTGATGAGTTCTCATTCAGTTGTTGGCATCTCTTCTCTCATCAGAAGCCCTGAGATACTCGTGCAAATTATTCTCTTCTTCCCAAGAAACCTGGTTGGCAGACCGAGAGGTCTTAAGAGAGGCCTGTCCAGGTGAGGTCACAAGAAGTTGCACTGCAACTTCACCCTGGGCACCCAGCCCCTGCGCTTACATAAGAGAGAGATTTGTCAAGTGGCCTTCTCTGAGGACAGAAGGTAGAGTTCAAGGTGACTTGCTATTTCCACTGGAGTGGATGAAGTGTGTGTGTGTGTGTGTGTGTGTGTGTGTGTGTGTGTGGCAGCAGGGATTTAGGCTTCTACGAGCACTCTGGTGAATTCTACGAGGATGTTGTGTGGCTTCTAAAAGGATTCTATGAAACTTCTACATGGCTTCCATTAGGATCTCATACGGATTTTATGTTCATCCGCAAGAAGCAGACACGATTCTATGAAGATTCTAAGAGATGTGAATGTGTAAGGAGCCGAAGCCTTGTAGTGATGGTGGAGGGGCAAGGGCTTTACTTTCAGCGGCACCCACCTGGCCAGAAATGGGCCCCCCCCCCATATACTATAAAGCATTTCCTTTCTGCTGGGCTCCTTCTTTTGCCATGTACAGCACCAATTTAACGAGATGAATTTAAAAAAATGAATAAAAGGAAAACCCCGGAGCAAATAGCCAGTGGTTTCCAGCCCCCTGCACGCTCCCCCACAGCCCTTCTTTTCTGAGCATTAGGTTTCTGGGACCGCTTTGGGACGCAGGCAAGTGGGCCACGGCGCTGGTGGCCTGGAGGAGATTTGGCTGCTCCCACAACTGCCGGTTCCTGGTCAGCTCCCTGCAGGTCCCCACAGGCCCCATTCTCCACCCCTGGGTGGTAGAGGACGGCCGCAGACAGGCCTCTGGTCCGGCAGCCCAGCCGGAAAGAAACCAGAGCAAAAGCAGAGCATGCTCAGGCCTGGGGCCGGCGCTGGAGGGGAAGGAGGAAGGGCCCGGCCGGGCCCGGCAGAGCTCATGCCAGTCGGGCCTTCAAGGCCTTCTCCCTCCAAGAACCACTCCTCGGCACCTGGCTCTGTTCCAGCAGGCTGAAGCCTTTTTCATTTTATCAGACTTCCTCCTAGGGCTGGTGCTGTCCAGGGGAATTTTCTGCGTTGATGAAAATGTCCTATATCTGCGCTCTCTCACATGATAACCCCCTAATCACATGCGGCTGTTGAGCACTTGAAATGTGACTGTTGCGACTAAGGAACTGAATTTTAAATTGTGCTTAATTCTAATGAATTTAAAGATAAATCATCCAAGGTGGCTAGCAGCAACCGTATTGGAGAGTGCAGCTTGTGAGCCAGGGGAGTCGTGTGGTCTGTCGTTACTCTCCTTTTTAAAACTGCAGCGCCCACAAGACAGCCAGCACAGGCCCAGGCAACAGCAGGCCTCAGCTTTGTGTCTTGCATCTGTGTCCTACGGGACTTCTTCCCACCTCACTCTCATTTGCGTTAGTGGCTCCCGTTGGCCTGTCCTCACTGAGGCTCTGCTTTGGCCTTGGGGTGACTGAAGAGACCTTGGTTTCTAGTCTGACACAGCTCCAGACTTTGTGTGTCGCCCCCGGTAGTCTGCCTCTCTGCATTGAGGAGCAGAGGTTTAACAACTCTTCAGTGGCCTGGGGTGCGGGGAAAGTGCAGCCCGATAAGGCCGTAAGGTGTTCTGAGTCAGCTTTCTTGCTTCTCTTCCTCTTCCCTATTAGGCCCACCAATGGAGATAATTATCCAAATGATAGTGATGAAGTACTTGGCCTTGGGGTCAGACTTGTTTCAAATCAACTCCGCTGCGCACTACCGGTGGACCTCCAGTACCTCTGGCAGTGTGGAGTGGGGGTTAGGAGTGTGAACTCTGTGTCAGAGGTCCTGGCTTTAAATCAGCAGCGTGCTGGAGCCAACTTGCACACACACATGAGAACACATTGTCAAATTTTCAGGGATTTTGTGAGCCAAACACAGCCATTGTTAACAACTGAATTAACTAAACTTACAATTAAATAAATTATATTAAAAGCAAAGGTAATAAGTACTCAAAACTCACAACTCTCTAAATATCTTACTATTAACTATGCTTATTTATAGTTTATTTACATCAGCTGTGTCTGTAGATAGACACACTAAATAGTGGTGTGCTGCTGTGCATCTCCTCCCAGCTCTGTGTTCGTTGACATCACATTGGTAATACACAATCAGCTACAGTGGAAATATTTACACCATGGAAATCGGCAAACACTGCAAATCATGGCTTGATTTTTGTCTTGTTGATTGTCTAGATGTAAGACATGTGACGGAGAAAATGTTAATGCACATTAAACTTAAATATGTTGTGTCTGTAGTTATTCTATTGTGAATAGCATAAAAAACTGAGGAAATCATTTTCACATGTTTAAAAACTCTTATCCAACTCATCAAAGAAGTCACTTATATCACTGATGAAAGAGTGACATTCTAACACATCTTTGTTGTTTTATTTCCATTTTATTCATTGACATAAAGAAAAATATTAACCAACGTTCAAGTTGTTGAACTACACATGGAAAACTGGTTTTTAAGCATTTACCAGAGCCCTTCTGGTTGAAGTCCTGGTTTTGCCAGTTGCTGGTAGGCAGGGAGACTCTGTTTCAAATGCTTCTCCTCTCTAAGCCCCAGTGTCACCATCTGTAAAGTGGTGATTTAAAACGTCAGATGTGTTTGATAGATTGTCAGCATCCATTTCACCTCCTAATATGCTAGAGGCCAGAAAGATAAAAATTATTACACATTTACAGACTCCCTTGCAGCTAAGGTGCTGGGGGTGAATTTATTTCCACCCAGTAGATGTACTCATAAGAGATCTGGAAAGCAGGTGCGAGGTAGAACCGTGGTCCCACTGCTTTGGGCAATGTCGTGTGGATGGGCTGTTTGGCATCAGTGCTTGGGTGTCAAGAGGAAGTCACAGTAAGCTTTTCTCTGGCTCATCTTGCAGCACTGCCAGGGTGAGACTCCTACGCGCTCACTGAGCCCCAGGGGAGAAGCCTAGGGACACAAACACACAGAGGGCAGGTGCACAGGTGTGCACAGGTGGGCTCCCACTGCTCAAACCTGCTCCCAGGGCTCCTGACACAGAGCCCACACTCTGCCTCAGAGGGCTGCAACATCCTCATGGCCCCTGGCATGCCTTCCCTGGGTGGAAATTCCCCCAGATATTTGGATAGCCCCTCAATCCAGGCTAAGACTGACTCCCCTTCTGCCCACCTGATCCTCTCTTGGCTACCATTGGGTCTGAGAACAAACTTTTCCCCCACTTCGATACCAGGAATAAAGTCATGCTTCTGAAGATGTCCTCTCCAGCCCTTAGGGATATTTCCTGTCCTCAGAAGAAGCCTAGCAGCAATCCAGCTCCTCAGCTGGGCTGTGATGCCATAGTAAACTCAGAGCCACCCAAGAGTAGTCCTATAGTAACCTTGGAGGAGCCCCACATCCAATCTTTTCAGAACTGTATAATATTCCTACAGGAAATTTACAGTGACCATACTGAGAATGGAGTGTTTTCTGGGTTCCCAAATCAGGTGTTTCTTCCACCTGGAATGACCCGTCTTCTGTCTCTGTGTGTCTCAGCCCTCTGGTCCTTCATGGCCAAGCCCACACGTTACTTTCCCAACTGAATGTGAGTTTTACTCTCTCGATTTCTCCAACTTTACTTGCCTTCTGCATATTCTTCTGTTAAAACTTCTGTCAGTGTCCCCACTGGGAAAGAAGTTCTCAGCTCCCAACACCCTCTGGGCACGAAGGAGGACAGGTGAGTATCAGAACCCACCTTCCACTGTGGGTGGGTGCTGCTCTCTCTCCCAGCAAGCCCAGTGGGCATTTGACCCACCTGCTGGTATCTTTGTCACCTGCTTCTTCCACTTCTGCTGCTCTTGCATTCCAAAATGATAAAATCCTTGGAGTATCAAATCAAGACAGCCTTCGCTTGGGTCCCACCGGGCTGGGCCATATATTGAGGTCCTCTCTCCTTTCAGTCTGTATCACGTTATGTCCCTTGGGCCTTACGGCAGTAAGCTACTGATGTTCAAGCTCTCATGAAGCCCTTTATTTCAATAAAGTAAATTGAAATAAAATTGTTTTCAGTTTTTGTCTATAATCCCTCTCTCCATGGAGCTTCAAAAACCAGTCCATGGCGTGGGCAGGGTACCACATGCTGTCTCATTTCTCTGTGGTCCTTATGTTCCCTGCACCCCTTAGATAAATGTCTCTTGCACGTTAAGCTTCCCTTTTCCATCAGCAATAACCTCCACACCCCCAAATAAAGTAAAGAGGAGGAGAAAACCCACGGAAAAATCTACTCCTGTGGAAGGATGCCCACAGGACTCAAAGCAACTCACCCTCAGCCTCCCCAGCAAGTCTGTTCAGATGGGCCCTTCTCCCCACCTGCACGTGAGTAATCTCATTGTTCTCCAACCCTATTTGCAGATTAGGGGAACGGCACCCAGAGCGGGACTTGTTAAAGGTCACATGCTCAGTACTGGGGATTGTACCCTAGTTTTCCATGTATAAAGTCTGTTTGGTACTGCACCTGGGAGTCTCCATGGCAGGCGTGGGGTGGGAGTTATTTATTACAGTCACTCCAGGGATATTTCCAAACCCGCTCCCCTCTGGAGTTCTGATGCCCATGTTCCCCCTTCAAGTGTGAGGGGAAGGAAAGCAGGGAAGGGACCGCCAGGCCACCCTTCGCTGTGTCAAGTACAGAGCACGCAGCTCCCCACCAGGCCTCCTGTTCCTTTGTGTGGCTGCCCTGGGGTCCCGCCAAGCTGCCCTGGACTGTGAAAAGATGGGTGGTAGCAGCAGGGGTGGGGGTCTGGATTCTGGTTCTCTCCTTCCAGGCCTCTGGAGTCCACCCATGTCGGGAGCAGGAAGGAAAGTTCTCACTTTCTTGGACATGGTGCGTGTGGGAAGGAGGTCCTGGCTGATCACAGCATGGCACTGGGCTTTCGTGGGATGGCCCCCAAGGCATCGACCACAAGCAAAGCCTCCTCCAGACCCTGAGGCTGCGCCCCAAGAAAGGCGCAGCACAGGGACCTGCTCCAGGCTGCCCTGACAGCGGTAGCTGTGCTGGGGGCAGGCTGAGGTCAGAAGTGGTTAGCACAGCTTTATATTTTTGGTTATACTGTACTGCACCCCCCCACAGATATATAGACACAGTATTTTTATGTATGTGCATTTTTTTCCAAGAAAATTTTCTACAGATTTTATCAGATGCTCCAAGAGGTCTGATCCCTTTATTATTGAGCCAAATGGTGGACAGAGGAGGCCTTGGCCTCAGTCCCAGGAGACGTGGCTTAGCCTTCTTATCAGTCCTAAATTGCTGCATGAATTGGAGAAGACACTTTATTTTCTAGATCTCTCTCTAAAACAGGGCAACAACTCTATCTTGTGTGGTGATTTAAAAACTGGTTCACCATTATGTTCACATATCTTTTGAAACTTCCCATCAAAAGGTGGAATCTACTGGCCCTCTTCCCCTTGAATATGAGCCGAGTTTGAAGAGACACTTCTAACTAATGGAGGCAGAAATGACGCTGTGTGACCTCAGAGTCTCGGTTAGAAAGGGCACGCAGCTTCCACCTGGTCTCTTTCGCTCAGGACGCACAGCCCAGGAGCTCTGAGTCCACGGGTGGGAAGTCTAGCTACCCTGAAGCCGCCATGCTGGAGGGGCCAGGAGGCTCGACTCCAGGGAGACAGACTCCAGGGAGATAGAGAAGCATGCGAGTGGGCCCCCACAGTTCTTGCCCCTAGCTGTTGGGTCTTCCCAGCCCAGCGCCAGGCACATAGCCATGTAGCCTCTAGCCCCAAGCTGCCCCAGCTGAGCCTAGTGGAGCAAACACAAGCTGGCCCCGTCCCACCCTGCCTTCTTTGCATATTCATGAGCAAAATAAATGTGGCCATTGTTTTGCACCACTAGGTATTGGGTGGTTTGTTTTGCAGTGTTAGACAATATCTCAGCACGCTGCCTACCTTCAAGGGAAGTTGTAAGCATCACTTGGCATGATACCTTCCCACGCTGGGCACTCAATAAAACTGAATACATGTGACCTGACAGCTGGACCCAACCAAGTGACTGTTGGCCATGTGACAGGGTAACCTGGTCACCACCTCATGGGAGCTCTGCTTAGCTAAGCCTAGTCACTCTGGGCTTTCTGGAGGAGAAGAGGGTTAGTCACCCCAGCCCAGCCAGTCCCAGTCTGCTGGATCCCTGGAGCGGGGTGTGTCCCCAGACCAGGGCCAGGCCCTGCCAGGAGAACCCAAAGGGAGGGTGTTCTTTTCCTTGCTGGCTGTTGATCATGACAGGTGCCTCAGGAAGGGGCAAGGAGAGTGGGAGAGCCTGGGAGCAGGGGGCTGAGGCTGGCTGGGCCAGCGGTGGTCCTGGCAGGGCCTGAAGTGTCCAGGCCGCCGCCTCCCCCTGTGCACTCCACTGCTCTTGCTCCCTCACGCACCAGGAACTCCTCCAGGGAAGGGACTGCTTTTTGTTTATTTTGTAATCCCAGAACTCAACACACAGTGGTGAGAGTTAGGTGTCCCATAAATGTTGGGCATCTGTGAGCATCTCGCTGAGTTGCCAGAGTGCCTAGGGTAGCCAAGAGGTGAAGTGGCCCCATGAAAGATTGCTGCACTGGCATCAGAGGGACCAGTGTTGGTACCCTCTGTGGGGACAGGAGGCCTGGAGGGTGGCACTCTCTCCTCAGGCTGAGCTTTGGGGTCCCTGTTCTGCTTTGTGCCCCATATTCTGTGACCGCATCCCTGTGGCAAGAACCTGCCTGGGGCTGCCAGTCCTGTGGGAGGGGTTCCCACCCCCGGGCCTGCTCTGGCCCCTGCCCCCCACCAGGAGCTCCGCTGGCTGCTTGGCCAGTCCCCTGCCCCTTCCGCATCGCAGCTGACTGGCCCAGGCCCCTCTCCCCAGCTGGCTGGTTGTCAAAGCCACAGTCTGGCATCAGCTCCGACTACACGTTCTATCCCCCCATGACTTCCCAGAAGGAAGTTCGCCTGGACCCAGAACTCAGAAGCCACACAGAAGAAGGCCGAGTTGTCTGAGGCTCTTAGATAGACCATAAAAGAAGCAACCGAGGCGGCCCTGTGCCCTCCACTCCAGACTGGATTTCCTATCAGACGCAGAGTTTGTGGCAGGAAGACCTGCCCGCCAGAGCCTTGGGCCAGCTGCGGCATCCGCCTGCCCTTGTCCTGGGTGTCTGCCCGAGCAGATGCGAGGTAACTTGCCGCAGGAGGAATATCTATAAAAAGTTAACTATCATCATAAAAGCGGCCTGTCCACCCAGGGCTGGGCTGCTGGAGGAAGGGCCGGCAGCCAGTCGGTCCTCACGTTGGAGACCACAACTCCAATGTCCAAATGTCTCCCCCACCTCCCCCTGATGTCACAGAGCTACCCTGAAGGTCGGCCCGGGCTGTGTGCACGACCACCCCTCAGAACTGGCCAGCCCCATGCAGGGATGGCCCTGAAGCCACATGCTCTGGAGACAGGGACCACGCCGCCATGCGATGGAGGTGCAGGCGAGCTGCCTGCATTGGCTGTCTCCGGGGCCTTTTGGGTGGAAAGGAAGTTTGGGAACAGGGAGGATGGTGCCCGCAGACATGTGGACAGGCAGGCAGCTTTCCTGAGGCCTTCGTTCACCTTCGTGTGCCCAGGGGCTCCCTGACAGTGGGAACAAAGGGTGCTCCAGGGAAACAGCTCCCAAGAAGAAGGAGGAGGAGGCAGTGGCGGCTCTATGGGTCCCTCTCAGTGCAGCGCTGTCTGGCGCACCTGCTGTGCTGAAATGGCCACTAAGCTTTTTTTTTTTTTTTTTTTTTGAGACAGAGTCTCACTCTCTTGCCCGGGGCGAGTGCCGTGGCATCAGCCTAGCTCACAGCAACCTCAAACTCCTGGGCTCAAGCGATCCTCCTGCCTCAGCCTCCCGAGTAGCTGGGACTTACAGGCATGCGCCACCATGCCCGGCTAATTTTTTCTATATATATTTTTAGCTGTCCGATTAATTTCTTTCTATTTTTGGTAGAGACGGGGTCTCTCTCTTGCTCAGGCTGGTCTCGAACTCCTAAGTTCAGAACGATCCGCCTGTCTCGGCCTCCCAGAGTGCCAGGATTACAGGTGTGAGCCACCGCGCCCGGCCTGAAATGGCTACTAAGCTTTGAGGGAGGGGTGGCTCTAGGCGAGACATGTTAGGCCGGGGAAGGTTTACCTCTCACTCCGATGCGATGCTCATCACAGCTGCACTGCCCCTGCTGGGCACTTCCTGTGCCCTCCTATGCAGTGCTCAGACCACCCCTCAAGTGGGAAAAGGTACTGATGGCAAGGTGTGCTGCAGGGCCGGCGGGCAGAGCCCGCTGTGGCCTGTCCTCAAGTGCTGGGATGGCTTTTTCTTTTCTTCCCACACTGCCCACATGTCCCTTTCTGGGCCTTGGCACACACAGCAACACCAGGCTAACCAATGGGCATTGGATTCCAGGTTAAGAGAAAGAGACCCGGGAGAATGCCACGCTGCCTGTGTGCTGATAGGGGCCCAGCTTGGCAAGGTGACGGACGCTTTCCTTGGGGACTTTTGTCTGTGGATTCTGAAGTCACTCTGTTGCTCTCTGGGCATAGTTAGAGAGAAGGTAGATGGGACAGAACAGCCGACACACTGTCAGAGGAAGAGGAGCAGAGGGCCTGAGTGGCCAGGCTAGGAGACAGAGGTGGCCAGACTGGGAGGCTTTGCTCCCCTGAGACCTGCAGGAGCAGTCCCTCTGAGGACCTCTGGGGGTGAGAGGAATGCAGTGGGGAGCCCCAGGGGACCTCCTTCCCACTGAGGTCCCCGATGGGTGGGTCTACATGACCCTGAGATGAAGGACTGTGTTTGCTTCAGGGCCCTATGTATGTACTTGAAGGACCAATAGTAAGGTGGGCAGTGATTACAACACCATTAACAGCAGATGTGGGGGTCAGACTTCCCTGTGCACACATGCACACATACGCACACATGCACACACACGCATGCACACAGATGCACACACATGCATACACACTCGCACACACACGCACACATGCACACATGCACACGTCGCAATGAGGTATGCTAGAGACAGAAGCTCTGAGCAGGGCGTGCAGTTATGAGGCACCTGTTGTATTTCCATGGGGCCACAGAGGAAGAAGAGATCTCTCTGCTGTATGGGGATTTCATCTATTCAGGCAGGACACACGCACACACACACACACACCCCAGACACCCAGGGTACAAGGCAGTGCATGAGTAAGCACTAGACAGTGGCTGTGTCACCCTGGTCTGTGGCTGTGAGTAATGGGCCTAGGCAATGCCGTGGGACAGACAAAAGACACACCGGGCTCGTGAATCTCTTTCTGCTTGGCTTGGTATGAATCACAGCGCCGTTTCCCAGACATGAGCACCCACGGGTTTTTGAGGCCTTGTTCCCTAGAGATTGGGATATTCTCCTGCCGTCTGGAGCTCGTCTCATGTAGTCCCGCTCTCCCACAGCGTAGCTGGCAGGCAGGGTCAGCCCCCAGGAGATCTGGAGGGTTCCAGTGCGGTTTGCTGTAGAGCACAGAGGCGCGGCGGGAGGGGGATTAAGCATGCTGGCCCGTGTGTATGACAGTCTCCCTGCCGGGGCTGTCATCTCAGAGAGCTGGTGATCGCCTGAACTCTTGACTGGAAGATCCGCATCCCCTGAAAAAAGCTGGGTTAGCAACTGGAAGGGATCGCCCTGCTTTGCTGCAGCTGACAGTGTGTGTGCTGTGAGAGTATGTGTATATGCGTGGTGTGTGCATGTGTGTTGTGTGTTGGGAGAGTGTGTGTATATGTGTGGTGTATGTGTGTGGAGTGTGTGTATGTGTGTGTTGTGAGAATGTGTGTTTATGTGTGGTGTGTGCGTGATGTGTGTGTTGTGAGAGTGTATATGTGTGGTGTGTGTGGGTGTGTGTATGTGTGTGGTGTGTGTGTGTGTGTGTTGTGACAGCGTGTGCATGGCGTGTGTGTTGTGAGAGTGTGTGTTTATGTGTGGTGTGTGTATGCGTGGTGTGTGAGTGTGTGGTGTGAGTGTGTGTAAGGACCCTTGAGAAGGACCGGGACATCTGTCAGCTGTGGCCTAGCTTGGCAGAGGACCCTGCTCAGCACAGCCAAGGAGGCTAATGAAAGGAAAAGTGGCAAAGCCTGAGTCCCAGTGCCTGGGAGCCCATGCCAGGCTCATGCCCTTCTGTGGACAGAAGCGGTTTCCTTGGCCAGGCTCGGTGTAGTCAGGAGAGGGAGGCGCAGAAGGAGGGACAGGTTCAGCCCGACACTCATAAAACCTCTTCCGCTGAGTGTCCCTGGGCCCAGGTCCCCGTGGTTGACGACGCGTAGCAGACTCCTGTGTGTTCATAGCTCCTTTCTGCCTGTAACTCATTTCTCTCCCAGGCCACTGTGGTCCCTCCCATGGCATAGGCAGGTGGAGGGTGGGGAAGCAGGAAACCGGAGAGTCCCGGTGGCTGTGCCAGGGTTGTGGGGAGGTGGGGGTGGTGCAGTGCCCCGGCTGGAGGCTGCTCTTGGCCGTGAGTCCCAGCCTCGCGGGGACTTCACATTCCCCGGTCCTCTCCTGCCCAGCTCCCTCGTGGGGGGCGCGCAGCCCTGGTGACACCCCAGGATCTCCACGGCGTGTCCCAGCTTCCCCCATTCCAAAGGAAATAGGAGAAGCAGGGTTGCCAGATAAAACACAGGTCGCTCAGTTCCATTTGAATTTTGGTGGAACGATGAATAACTTTTCAGTGTGAGTGTGTCCTAAATATTGCATGAGACATACTTATACTAAAAACACGATGCGTCGTTTATCTTGGATTCGAACTGAAGTGGCAGTGCTGTCGCTTTATTTGCCGAATCTGGCAACCTCAGCTCTAAGGTAACAAGTGTCATGAGTCGCTGAGACAGCCCTGTCGTTCCAGGCACTGTGCTGAGCCTTCGAGTGTGTTATTTCCATTTAAAAGTCACCACGCCACTGCCCCTCATCCCAAACTTGGGTGATTTGCTGACCGCCTTTAAGATTTCTGCCTTATCTTTTGCACACCACTTGTACAATTTTTTTTTTTTTTGAGACGGAGTCTCACTGTGTTGCCTGGGGTGAGTGCCGTGGCGTCAGCTTAGCTCACAGCAACCTCAAACTCCTGGGCTCAACCGATCCTACTGCCTCAGCCTCCCGAGTGGCTGGGACTACAGGAATGCGTCACCATGTCCGGCTAATTTTTTTTTCTATATATTTTTAGTTGTCCAATTAATTTCTTTTTATTTTTAGTAGAGACGGGGGTCTCGCTGTTGCTCAGGCTGGTCTCGAACTCCTGAGCTCAAACAATCCGCCCGCCTCGGCCTCCCAGAAAGCTAGGATTACAGGCGTGAGCCACCACGCCTGGCCTCACTTGTACAATTTTTATTTAATTATTTTCTTTAAATCACTTTTCTTTTTAAAAAAACCTAGAAAAACTTAAATATATTTATTTTTAAAGGAAATTTTATATTTGCTTGTAAATAGTTGTAATATTCAATACAATGCTATCATTGCATTGACTACTGAGTATTCTTCTGAGGCTGATGTGTTCCGAGGCAGTTGAACCACTGTGAGACAGGTGTTCAAGACCCACCATGGCTGACACTGTTTCCACTCACCTTCTCCCTGCTGGAAGAGTCCCCCTCCTCCTCTGGAGGCCAAGCACGCTCTGCCTCTCTGCAGCCAGGGCATGGGATTACAGCCTAGCTATGTCCACTGAGATCTGAGTGAAGTCTGCTGAAAGCCTCTGGGATAGAATTATTTCCTGGTTTAAAAAGAAAACAAACCTTGGAAGCAACCTAGATGTCCATCAAGCGACAAGTGGATCAAGAATGTGTGGTATGTACATCCAGTGAAATATTATTCAGCCTTAAAAAGGAAAAAAAATCTTGTCTTTTCCTACAACATGGAGGAAACTTGAAGACATTATGCTGAGTGCAACAAGCCAGTCACAAAAAGACAAATACCCCATGATTCCACTTATATGAGGTACCCAGAGTAGTCAAATTCATAGAAACAGAAAGTAGAATGGTGGTTAGCTGAGAAGGGGTGAGGGGGAAGATGGGAGTTGTCCACTGGGTATAGTGTCTTGGCTTTGCCAGATGAGAAGGTTCTAAAGATCTATTGCACAACAATGTGCATATAGTTACTACTGTACTGTATACCTAAAAATGATTTAGATGGTAACTTTTATGCTTTGTGTTATTTACTACAATTTTAAGAAAAGTTTTAGAATTAGATAGTGGTGATGGTTGCACAACATGGTGAACCACTGAACGGTTCACTTTAAAGTGGTCGCATTAACGAAATTTTTTTTAAGTCTTAAAACAAACAAATCTGATTTATACTATTCTTAATGTCTTTAGATAAGCTCAAATTTGCCTGTGAATCTTGGGGCCAGGGCAGCCATGAGGGAACATGCCTAAGGACCAAGCCAGCAAGAGGAAAATGACCAGGAAGGCTAGAAGGAAGGAGCCTGTGTCTCTAATGACCTCACTGAGCTGCTAAACTTCCCTAGGGCTATCTTCCCCAGGGTGGTTATGTGAGCTCATACATTTTCCTCATTGTCACGTTCACTTCCAATTCGGATGTTCTGTTACTTGCACAAAAGGTATCTCACCTTATACAAAACTAGAGACTTCCTTCTTATGTGATCAGAAGAATCAGGGGAAAAATGAAAAAGGAATTCATTTCTTACCATGTTATTCATCATTATTTAGAGGTATGTTCATATGCTACATAAAATAATCTATTACACCACCCCAAATCTCCAGTGATAAACATTCTACAATTTGGGAAACTTTGTGGAATTGCTAACCCTATTTTGCAGTTGAGAAAATAGCTACAGTCACAAAGCTAAGAAGCTGAGTATCCTTTATTATTACCAAATCCTAAATGTGCATAGTGCATCTGAAATGAGTATTTCAGAGGGGCGAAAGGAGGTGGGATTCCAGCCCCATGTCTCCCTTCCCTCTGGGAGACTCTCTCTGCTTCCTCCTGACACCCCTACAGGATACTGGCCCAAGGCTACTGATCCTGTATCTCTTACAATGTGTTTCCCTTGGCCTCCAGACACGGTTGAGATAGGCTGGAACTCAAAGACACCATGGTGAAACCTGAGTGAGATAAACAAGAAATCAACGGAGAAGCCAAGGATCATGCCCGTGATTGCGCTCCCCAGGCCCAATTCTGACAGCCGCTTCTACAGCTCTAAGCTCTTGTGCTCCTCAGCTCCCAGGCTGTCCCTCCCCACACCCTGTCCCATGTGGTGGCTGCTTCACAAACCTCTGGCCAGACCCCTCAGCACCTGCTCTCTGGCCTGCCGCCCGGGGAGCCTGTCGTCACTCGCCTGGTACCGGAGGGCTGGTCTCCTTCACTCCTGAGCCCCTTTGCTGCCCCAGCCAGGAATTTGGCTTCACAACATTCATAATAATAAACTCCAGGTTACTTAAATAATTTTTAAATTATAAAAGTATTAGGAGAAAAATATAGGAGATTATTTTTATGGTTTTTGTGATAGAGAAAGCTTATGAAATAAGATTTTTTTATAGATATAGAGAAATTATTCTAAAATTTATATGGAAATATGGAGGAGCTAGAAATAGCTAAAACAGTTTTGACAAAGAAGAATTAAGTGAGAATTAGTATCCCCAATTTCAAGACATACAGCTATGATAATTAGGGCCGGAGATACTGGTGGAGGGAAAGAAGCGTGAACAGAACGGAAAGCCCAGAAACAGAACCACACAGATATGCCCAATGGACTTTTGACAAAGGTGCAGGAGCCCTGCAATGAATGGAGGACAGCCCTTTACGCAGATGGTGCTACAGCACTGGACATCCACAGGCGAAAAAACCAACAACCAAAAACCAAAACCCTGACCTTGACCCCGCATCTTATACAAGAAGTAACTCAAAATGAATCACAAACATCAATGTGAAACATAAAACTATAAAACTTTTAGGAAAAAAAAAACGTGGGAGAAAATTCTTGGTGATTTTGGGCTAAGTAGAGAGTTCTTAGCCTTGACATCAAAAGCACCATCCACAAGGAAACATTGATACATTGGGTTTCATGAAAATTAGAAACATTTGCTTTGTGAAAAACCCTGTAAAGAGAATGAAAAAATAAGCTAAAGATTGGGAGAAGAAATTTGCAAAACATGTATCACACGAAGAACTAGTACCAGAATATTAATATATAAAGATCTTTTAAAACTGAATAGTAAAAAATCAGAGAATCAAATTTAAAATGGGCAAAAGACATGAACAGACACTTCACCAAAGAGAGGATACTCATGGTTATAAGCACATAAAAAGATGTTCAATATCCTTAGCCATAGAGAAATGCCAATAAAACCTATATAAGGTATTACCACATTTCTATCAAAATGGCTAAAATAAAAAATAGTGACATCAAATGCTGACCAGGATCTGGAGAAACTGGATCCCTTATACTTTGCAGATGGGAATGCAAAATGGTATAGCCACTGGAAACAGTTTGGCAGTTTCTTAAAAAACTAAATGAATAATTATCATTGGACCTAACGATTGTACTTTTGAACATTTATCCCAGAGAAATGAAAACTTACATTCACACAAAAACCTGTGCATAAATGTCCATAGTAACTTTATTTGTAATGTCCCCAAACTGGAAGCAACCCAGATGTCCCTCAATGGATGAGTGTTTAAATAGGAGGGCAATTGTAACATGGGTTGCTTTCAGCAAGAAAAAGGAATAAACTGGTGATACATAAAACATAATTCAGAGAATTATGCTGAATGAAAAAAGCCAATCCCAAAAGGTCACATAAAGTTGATTCTATTTGTATAACATTTTTGAAATGACAAAATTATAGAAATGGAGAAGAGATCAGTGGTTACTAGAGGTAAGGATGGGCTGACAGTGGGGTGGGGACTGGGGGAAAGAGAAGTGGGTGTGGCTACAAAAGGGTGACACAACGGCTCTTTGTGGTGGGGGGATTGTTCTACATCTCAACTGTGTCAATGTTAGTATCCTAGTTGCGATACTGTAAGCTGTCACCACTGGGGGAACTGGATAAAGGGTACATGGGATCTCTCTGTATTATTTCCTGCCACTGCATGTGAATCTACAATTATCTCAAAATGAAAGGTTTAATTTTTAAAAACTACAAAAAAATTAGAAGAAAATAGAGGATATTATTTTTATGAATTAGTGATAGAGAAAGCTTGTGAAAGAAGACACATATCATTAAGAAAGATATCAATAAGTTCAACTATATCAAAAGACATCATTGACAAAATTGAAAACTAGCACCAACTAAGAAAAAGATTTGCCATAATTACAATATATAAATAATTAATAATCAAAATATGTAAATATCTGTTACAAGTCAGTATGAAAAAGTAAACAATGCACAAGAAAACAGGGAAAGAATATGAGAGAATAATTCACAAAAGAGAAATTCAAATGTCCAAAAACCTATGAAAAGATGTACTACCCCCAATAATAAAGGAAACATAAATTAAAAAGACCAGAGACCACTTCTTACTGTATCAGATAAGCAAAATAGAAAGTTTGATTGAATCTAGGGTTGATGAAGATGTGGGCAGTGTTCTCATATTTTTGGTGGGGGTGTTAATTGGTAAAGTCACTTTGGAGGACAATTTGATAGGACCTATTAAAACTTGAAATATACTTACTTTATGACCCAGACATCTACTTATTGGTACATCCCTGGAGAGACACTCATGTGGGCACGAGGCAGCAGGTAAAGGATCCTTCTCATAGTATAGAATTGGAGATGACCCAGCTGTCACCACTGGGAATGGTTGAATAAACTCTGGTGGGTCAGTTCTGTGGCATCCTCGATACTCTATGTACAGCACATTGGAAAGACACAAAGCAAGTTGCTAAATCACACATAGAGAATGCCAGACACAATATAGACATACACACAATTTCTGGAGGTAATTTTCATTTTAAATGCATAACCACAAACTGCAAATAATCATGCATCACAACCTGGTAATTCTAAAATGTTTCCCTAGTAAGTTTGTTTTCTCTTTATAAAATGATTATTTTGTATATTTGCTCCTTGCATCTTCCATGTCTTCTCCCCACACCACATCCATCTAATAATGATCTTGCTTAACACTTCAACCACAAAAACCAGAAGTCCTCAGGGACAACCTTGCCTCCCACTGTGAAATCTTCAGTCCTCTTTGTATCTGTCTGACATTCATTTCCCTTCACTCTGCCAACCTCCTCCCAGCTCCTTTCAATGGACAATCCCTTCATCTCCTATTGCCTCGCTGAGGACTTTGCTCCTGTAGTCGTCTCCCCTCTCTCCTGCATCATTAGATTCTTCCTCTCAATCATTCTTATCGGTACACAAGTGTGCTCCGCTATCTCCCATATTGAAGAACAAGTCTCCTGTGATGTATACCTTTCTCAGGCTACCACCATGTTTTTGCTCACGGTGGCAGACAGTCAATTGTCTACCAAAAATCCATGGCCCCCTTGCACAGTGGAGTGCTGCTGTGCCAGCCCAGTCGGGACCATACTTCCCAGCTCCTCTCGCATATTCATTGGAACATGTGATTGGAGTCTGCATGATAGAATGTGGGTGGAAATGATGTATGCAACTTATAACCTGGTCCAAAAATCCTTCTACATGATCCTCCACATTCTCTTCCCCTTCTGCCAGTTTGATGTTGACACCTAGGGCAATTGTGAGTGCCGTGTGTTGAAGACAATTTCTGGATCATAAGGTACATGGTTGGGTCTCCGAATGACTCTATGGAGCAAAGCCACATCCTACTGTTCTCACTCATATCACATATTAGAATTTAAAAGAGAAAGAAGTAAACTTCAATGCAGTTAAACTACTTAGATTTTGGTGGTTTATCTGTTACAGTATCTGGCCTTATCTTAATTCATACACTCTCTGTTTAAAACAAGACTTCTCAAAAGAGTTAACTCTACTTACTGGAGCCAGACCAGTTTTGTCTGGGTTCAAATGCCAGTTTTGTCATTTCCTAATTGTGTGACTTAGGGCAAGTTACTTGAAAGATCTGTTCCTTATCTGTAAAATAGGGTAATAATTTTACCTACCTCAAAGGGCTGTTGCACAGATCAATACATATAAACCACTTAGACCAATGTCTGGCACACAGCAAGTTCTATATAAATTCCAGGATCATTATCATTCCCATTCACTTACCCCATTCCAATCTCCCTCTGTACTCCCCACCCCACTGAAACTGCTCTTATCAAGGTGGTGTCTATGCTGCAAAGTCCAAATGCACATTTCTGTTGCCTCACTTAACTCTCAGCAGCAACTAATGCAGGAGTCCACTGCCTCATTTTAAAAAATTTTGTATCATGCAAGATTTCAAACATAACAAATGTATTTCCTTGTTGGATTTTATGATTCTTCACTCTTTTTATCCCTCCTTCCCACCACCCCCCACCATCCCTTATCAATGTCCTTTGGTAGCTCCTCCTCTTCTCAACGTCTAAATGTTGCTTTGTCTTGCGTGTTCTTCTGTAGCCATATTTCGTCCCTGGGGGACTGTTAAATACCATCTATAGCATGAGGACTCCCACCCTTTTGTCACAGCCCACCTCTCACTGAGACTCCAAACTCATATACCTGCATTATCTGACATCACAGACATAACAGGCACAAAGCAGAGCCCTTCCTCTGCGCTGCCCTTTCCTGCTCCTTCCACATCTTCCCTAAATCAGGCATTGGTACCACTTCACTCATTTGCTCTGGTCAAAAACCTAAGAACCATTCTTGATTCCTTTAGAACCTTTACCCTTTCATCGCAGCCATCGCTAGACTCCAAAATTTATTTTGAAGCCATTCACTTCTCCCCATCTCTACTCAGCTGACCTAACCCAACCTTTATCCTACTTTGGATATCTTCAACATTCCCCCAACTTGTCTCTCCACAACAATCTGAGGAACATCCTAAAAATACAAATCATTTACTCCCATGCTTAAAATCCTCTGATTGCATTTAAAATACAACCCAATGCCTTCCCTGGTCTCCAGGGCTCTGATCTCACTCTCACTCTCCCCTGTAACCACTGCAGGCTGGGTGCTCCAGGCTCCTTTCTGCCCCTCACACGGGACAAGTTTGTTCCCGCCCCACTGTTCTCTCTGCCTGCATGTGCTTCCTCCAGGTCTTCACGTGGATGGAGGCTTCCAGCCTCGGCTCAAATGTCTCCACCCTACCATGGCCTTCTCTCTCCTCCCTCACAGATCACTCTGTCATATCCTCCTGTTTACTTCCTTCACAATACTTTGCACAGTCTAGATTTTCTTATTTATTGTCACCCCCCTTCAACTAGAATATAAATTCCAGCAGGGTAAGAATCTGTCTGTGTTGCTATCCCTGTGTCCCTGGGACCTAGGACAGTGCCTGGCACATAATAGACAATTCAATAAATATTTGTTGAATGGATGAATGAATGAATGAAATTACATGCAGATGTATGGGAAAAGATCTGGATGAGTAAATACCAAACTGGTAAGGTTTTATCTCATGGAAGCATGCTGGGATTTGGGGGTGGAGCCTAGAGTTGACTTTAGCTTAACCATATTGCTTTAAAAAGATTTTTTTTAAACCAGAAATCTCTATTCATATATTGCTTGTGAAACTAAAAATAAAGCAAACACTTGTAAGTGTTTTATAAACTGGGAAGTACCATACACAAGAGCAAGGGGATTACATCAAAGGACACTATTAAAAGAGTGAAAGGACAACCCACAAAATCGGAGAAGATATTTGCAAATCATATATCTGAGAGAAATTAATATTCGGAATATATGAGGAACTCCTATAACTCAACAACAAAAATAAACACCCCAATTCGAAAATAGTCAAAGGACTTGAATAGACATTTCTGCAAAGAAGATACACAAATGGCAACAAGCACATGAAAAAATGCTCAACATAAGTCACTAGGGAAATGAAAATCAAAACCACAGTGAGGTATCACTTCACTTCATTAGGATAGCTATTATAAAAAAATGGGAAATCACAAGTGTGGGTGAGAATGTTTAGAAATTGGAACCCTTGTGCAATTGCTGGTGGGAATGTGAAGTGCCACAGCCACTGTGGACAACAGTGTGGCAGTTCCTTAAAAAGTCCAACGTGGAATTACTATATGATCCAGCACTTCCACTCCTAGGTATGTACTCGAAAGAAGGGAAAGGAATGATTCAAACAAATACTTGTACACCAATGTTCATTGCAGCATTATTCATCATAGCCAAAGGTGACAATAAGCCAATGTCCTTCACATTCGGATAAACGAAATGTGGGGAGTACATATATATAATGGAACACTAGTCAGCCTTAGAAAGCAATGGAATTCTGACACATGCTACCATAGGATAAACTTTGAAAAATTATGCTAAGTGAACTAAGACACGAGAGGACAAATACTGTGATTCCGCTAGTCTGAGTACCTAGAATACTCACATTCCTGGAGACAGAGAGTAGAACAAGGCTACCAGGGGCTGGGAGGAGTCATTGTTAATGGGTATACAGTTCCAGATCTGGATGACGAAGAAGTTCTGGAAATGGATAGTGGTGATGGTTGCACAACTTATGAATGGACTTAATGCCACTGAACTGCACACTTAAAAAGGGTTAAAATGGTAAATTTTATGTTATGTGTATTTTAGCATGCACACAGACTGAGGGGATTTATTATTGGCCTTTCTCCTTGCTATACAACAGGACCCACCCAGCTTACCAGGGAAGGTAAAAATCTATCTTGTTTTCAAAGACACCCCTTCCCCCAGGTAGCACCGGATAGAGGTGAAAATGACAGCGGGCTCTAGGAGAGGGCGGTGTGGTGGACAGCTGGGTATCCAGGTCCTCAGCAGGCATCAGCTGCCAGCCCCTGCGCCCCAGATTCTGCATGCTCTGCATGCCCCAGGGAGCTCTGCATATTTCCAGAAGTTCTGCAGTGTTCACAGTCTCAGAGGACCCAGGCCACCTCCTGTGCCCATCAGCCTGCCCATGACCAAGACGGTCCCTGTGTGGGCACAGATGACAAAACATTTGCCAGCAAATAGGAAGTGGCAGGGTGTTCTGTGGGGAATTCATTTGTCAAGTGGCAGCTTGTCCCAGCTCGGTCTCTGGCCTCCACATGTCCAGGTTTTAAGCCTGCCCCATGCGGCTGAGCTTTGCCTTGGGGTCTGCCAGGCAGCCCTTGCAAACCAAGCCATGCAAACTAAACAGCCTTTGGCTCCTAAGAAGATTTTACACGTCCCTCCAGACTTTCATAGCCCACATCTTCTGCCTGTCACCATATGCTTTAGGAAATGCATGAGCAGTAAATCAAATTAGCTTCAAGGAGTGTCCCCTCACTTAATGAAGCACATGTATCCCATCAAAAATGGCTGCAAGGCAACGGACTTCTAAGTGTATCTCATTTCCCCACTGAGTTTCATTTTAAAATCAGGAATATGTCTTTCTGGAGAAAAAACAACTGGCCATCTAGACATGACTTTAAAAAATCATACTTCAAGATATAGAAAACCTCGACATAGTATACACAGAGGAAAAACATAAACATTGGATGAAATCTCAATAAGATTTGCATATTAACAATGCTACACCATCAAATAGAAGACGTGTCATGAGATGCCGTATTTAAGTCTCACTCATGCAACGAGAAGATTGGAGCGGGGAAGGCAGCACAGTGGTGGGACTCCAGGTGCCACATCCCAGCGTCCTCTTTAGCCCCACTGTGAGCTCCAGTGCCCGAAAAAGTATCAGGAATGTGGCTTAACTACCTAGGACTTGAAATGCCTTTCTCAGCTGTGGATTCCTGACCCAGTTTTTTCTCAGTTCCTCTGAATACTTTATTATGAAAATAGCTCAGAAAGACCTGGCTTCTCTAAGACTTGCGTGGCCATTTATTCAGTCACCCCACACATACTGAACATAGTGAGACCACCGGGCACATCAGGGTGAGCGGAACAGAAGCAGTCCTTGCACTCGTGGAGCTTAGAGTCGGTGTCAGACGTCAGACAAACTATCACACAAAAGTGTGTGCATGTATATACATAAAAAATACAGAAAAAAGTAGTTCCGTAACAGGAGTGTATAACAAGGGGAACATGGTCCAAAGAAGGCTGAACTGAGGAAGTCTGAGCCATTCATTTGTTCATTCATTCATTCTCTCTACGGATATTTATTGAGTGTTGACTATGTTCCAGGCACTGTTCTAGACTATGGGGATACCGTGATAAACCAGCCAGATAAAACCCGTCCCCATGGAGCTTCCCTGTAACGACAGTTGATGCGTGAAGTTGGGATGTGGGGCCATGAGCGGTCAGAGGGAGGAGCAAGGGGCGTGAGGCAGGGAGGAACCGGGTGCCCTCGAGGGACAGCCAGGTGCTATTTGGCTGCAGCCCACAGGGGAGGGGAAGGCAACTCTGAAGGAAGCTGGACTGATAGACAGGGGCCCAGACTAGAGCCTTGTGACTTAGGGCGCCAGTAATGCCATCACTGGCATGGGTCTGTATTAACAGTTCCATTCCCAAACGTAGTGTTTCGGGTTCACGTCTGTTGACGTGTGGCACTTGCAGGGCTGCGCAAAGCACTGACTGCCCCAGACACTATCTGACAGACTGGGTGTTGCTTTCCCGTGTGTATGTGCGACAGATGGCAGTGGGCTTAGCAAGTCCACCACAAGATGGACTCATAGGATACCCAAATTCCTCAAAAATTTTTTTTCTGTAATGTTCCTTTGAGCATTAGCAATGCCATTTACTAACCTGTGACCATGTGAAATTTCCATACCCACGCTGAGACTTAGATTCTTCAGTCTAATATGGGGGATAATAACGCCATTTTGGGGTGGCTGTGACCACTTGTTGAATGCAATGTAAAAACGTATGTGAAATTGCCCCACACAGTACCCAGAACTCAGTAGATATGCCTCATGAATGTTATTTCCTTTCATTTACTTCTTATTCCATTTGGAGTTTTGTTAAGTGAATTCCTGTTAAGCAAGGGATGTGTGTTCTCAAATTACAGTAACTGCTACTTTCCAGGGCAAGAGGTTATTAGCAAGACTTCCTCTTGTAACAGTTAGGGAATGGACAGGCGGAGGAGATGGTGGAGAGGGTCCCTTGAGCTGCTGGGGTGAGACTCCATCCTGAAACAAAGTGGCAGTTGGAGAAAACCCAGGCTTTTGTCTTCCCTCTTTCGTGGGTACCAACGTCATGTGCGTGTCTGTATGCAAGAGCCCACCACATGACCAAGCCAGCGCTTTAAAGTCGGTGCCTCTCAATGTTGGTCTCAAAACAAAGTAATTGCATACAGACATTCCTTTTGATCACATTCTAATACCGATTTACAACTCTGCTTCCTTGTAACCCCAAAGAAAGCCCTAATCATGGAGCACATACCAAAGTTCAGAATTTTGAGTGTCTAGGAGTGGGTGTCTGTATGTGTTTGTATAGGGGGCAGTGAGCAGCGGTTTGCTAATGTCTAGCTCCCCTGTCCCAAATTAAGCTCTCAATGTGGCTAGTGGGGTATTTTCATCTGAATGGCTCAGTTGAGCACTGGAGGCAGAAGACAATTTTTTTTGTGGTTTGCTTGAGGCCAGGCAGTTTTTCCATTCTGTTCTTTTATTATAATCATGATTACTTCATTACCTACCCCTGATGGGGTTTCTTTGGGTCCCAGTCTGTTTTTAATAAGAAGCAGACTAAAAACAAAGTTTCAGTTGTGTTTGAAATCTTCAGCTTTTTTTCTAAAATAATAGGTTAAAGAATTTTATTTGTCTTGTGAGTTCTGAGGTTGGCTCAGAAATTCCCTGACCCAGGCCTTTGAGGAACAGCGAAATGGCACTTAGAATATAATGATCAAATGCAGATTCCCGGGCTCTGCCCCAATCTACTGAACCTGAAGCTCCACCGTGAGGCCCAGGAATCTCCATGTCCAGCAGATGTTCCAGATGATTCTTGTGAATAAGAAAAAAAGAAAAAGCCAAAGGTTTCAGAACAGAGTATATAAGGAGAAATCCACCAACCAATATTTCTTCTTAATCGTGATGTAATTCAAATGCCATAAAACTCACTATTTAAAAGTAGACAATCAGTGTTTTTTAGTATAGTCACAAGGTTGTGCAACCATCACTACTATCTAATTCCAGAACGTTTCTATCTTTCCCACAGAGAAATCCTATATCTATTAGCAGTTAGTCCCAATTTCTCCGTTTCCCCAGTCCTTGGCCACACTTAATGTACTTTCTGTCTCTATGGATTTGCCTATTCTGGACATTGCGAATTATATTGCACAATTTATGGCCTTTTGTGTCTGGCTTCTTTCACTTAGCATCATGTTTTCAAGGTTTATCCATATCGTAGCGCGTATCAGTACTTCATTCCCTTTTAGTGGCTGAATAATATTTCATTATAAGGATGTACTTACATATCCATATATAATATTTGTCACATATAATACATAATATGCAATTTAGAACAATTAAATATATACATATATATATAAGATTTCATTATAAGGATAAACACATTTTATTTATCCATTCATCAGGTCGATTATCAATCCATCCTTACTGAGCACCATTTATGTGCAAGACAGTCTGCTGGGCTGCCCAGGGGGTGGAGAAAGGTCGGGCAAGGACAGTTCTCCAACCATGCAGGCAATCGAGAAGTGGAGATGAAACACACAGCGTCTGGCACAAAGCAGAATGAATGGATGGATGGATGGATGGATGGATGGATGGCCACACACACACAGGAAAAGAAAGTTAGCTTGGAAAGACAGCGTGTGCCAGTGCCCAGTGTGGCAGTGAGTGGTGCTGCCCAAGTTCAGGACCAGCAGTGACCATCACTCACCCGGGTGTGGGGGCCTTTACTGCAAATTGGGTCTGGGCCCTGGGGTCTCCAGTGATGACTCAGACATGATCCACTCCACGAAACTCATGGACTGTGTAGGGAGCAAAACATGGACCCAGATCACAGATGAAATTTGGCATCAGGAGAGGGAGAAGGCAGTGGTGAGTGGAGGGGGAGATCCTTCCAGCTCAGGGGACAGGAAAGGAGGAGGAGGCAGCTTTGGAGCTGGGCTTGGCAGCTTGGGTAGGACTTAAATGAATGAAAGCAAGGCCATACACAGGAAAAGAAAGTTGACTGCGGGATAGACAATGGGAACAAGTTACTGAAAAACAGGGACCGAGATGTGTGAGATGTTCAGGCCACTTGCTTTACTTAGGTCAATTGTTCTCACCCAGGTTGCACACTGGAGTTGCCTGGGGGCTTAAAAAAATTCCAAAGCCGAGGCTCTGCCCCTAGAGATTCTGTGTTAGCTGAACTGTTTTGGGGGTGAGCAAAGTAGTCGTATTTATTAAAGGTTCCCAAGTGCTTCTTATGAACACCAGAGCTCAGAACCACTGCCTTGGAGGGTTCGAGGACAGATAGCTGGACATTAGTCTGGAGCATTAGTTGGAAGTGGACTGGACACAGGTTGGCCACATCATTCGTTGTCCAAACTGGGATACTTTTTTTGCATGAGAAGGGGTTCTATTAATAATTATGCCAGGACAGTGGGTACAAACTAGACCATCCCAGACAAACTGGGTTGTATGCTCACCCTAACCATAGAAGAACTTGAATGCAGACCATGGGATTTGGACTTAACCTCATCATTGAATGGGAGCTATGGAAGGTTCTGGAGCAGACCACTGACACCTAATAAAATTGGAGGCAGGAAGGCAGAGGAATGTGGGGAGGACTGAGCTGGGGAAATAAGAAGGTAGATAAAATGTGTAAGTGAGACGTACTCTCCTAAGACCACTGCAAAGGAAACCCCAGTTTCAATAAAAATGGTGTGCTTGTTGGGCAATGCTGCTTCCAGAGTCACTGTCTCCTCGTCCTATATGAAAGTTGAAGAGGGGTGCTGGGGCTTCCCGCGGTGCCCAGGCACCTCACTTGGGACGATCCCCTGAGGGCTGTTTGCATAGACAATTTCCTCTGCTCATTTGCGAACTGTGCAAACCCCAGGCAGCCTCCCTGGAGAGGCCCAAGGGAAGGACTTCTCCAAGTCCCCTGGAGCCCTGGCCCTGGGACCTGGCTGCCCCAGCGCTGCAATGTCCACATCACTCCCTTGAGAATGTCTACCTCTTGTGGAGATTTCTGTCCTCTTGCTCCTCCTCCAGCTCCTGGACTATACGGTTGTCTCCTGTGGGTACAGAGCTTATCAGGTGAGATGACACCTGTCTCACTCAGCCTGGGACCAGAAAACTGGGCATTTTTGGCTATGCATGTGAGAGTGTGGGCCACCCTCTATGCACATCCTCTATGTATGGTGCTCCTCTTCCCAGAGGCTGGTGCCTCCCCAGACTTGTTGGCATTGCACTCCATGTCCTCGACCCCAGCGACCCCAGCGCAGAGAGCATCAGCCTTAGGGCTGGAGTGAGGAAGGGAAGCTGTAGACCATCCTCCTACCCTCAACACTGGGCTGTGCTCCCCAGCAGGATCCAGCAGGCAGCAAGGGGCACCCTAAAGCCAAGCACAGGGGCCACAGTTGGGGTGGGATATGGGGAAAGAGATGAGCTGGAGAGGGGAATGATCTGCTCCCAAGCTCAACAGCTCCTTCCTTTTCCTTTTCATTCCATTTGGGAAAATATAATTAATTATCTCACGCAATCTCATAACATCAGCACATAAATGCATACCAAACTACTCACCCCTTGCATTCTTGGTCATTGCAGAGAGCATTGACCATAGGGACTATTCTAGCCCAGCTCCTGCTCTGCCCATGAGCTGACAGAGAGAAGTCTCCCTAGCCCAGGCCGTGGGGGACAAAATGTGGCTGTCTCTGCCCTGGAAACAAAATTCACCCTGTCTTTGGACCTGAGGGGTGAGCCACAGCTGCACCTGAGCCCAGTAGGTATCCAGGCTAGGGACGGAAGGCAGCCGGGAGGCTCATTACTCTTAGCCAGAGAGGAATTCCCAAGGCAGGGAGGAAACTGCTTTGTGATAAGATCTCAGTGCTGAAAGCTGGGCTCTTCAGGCTCTCAAGAAGTAAGTGGATAATCTCTGTATTGTCATCTGGAGGTTGGGCGTGCACCAAACTTACTGGTTCAGAACTTCTCTTTTTAATAAAAGTTGCCAACAGCTCCTTATTTATCTAAGTGGTTAAGAACAGATCTTCTTTGTTCAGGGAAGTGTCCCTTGAGTGGCCCTTCTTGGTCATACACAGGTTAGGCTAGTGGGACAAGGCAGAACAGGTTCCTGGGTGGCCTGGCAAAGGCAGACCCCTTAGGTCTCTGCACGGAGGAGCAGGGAGATAAGTTGTTTGGGGCCGAGGAACATCTGGGAAGAAAGGGATGAAGAAAAGAATCCTTCCATGTTGAAGTTGGAATTGTTCTGATGAAGTTTGGGATGAAATGCTCCAACAGGAGAAACCCAACAGCCCCCAAGTGGAGGGTACCAGAAGGAAAGGGGGGAGGGTCAGAACTGGTGACCAGGTTCAACCCCAGGGTCTCAATGTGCCTGGAGCATGGAGTGTGGCTGAGGATAGAAGCCCTCTTGTACTCAGCTGTCTCTACCATGGTCATGCTCTATTTGGGAACATGGCTAAGCTTGAAGTGTGAGCTACAAGAGTGGTGACCTCAGAGCCCAAGGTTGGGACACCTCTGTGGACCAGATGAGGCTCAGGACCAACGAGGCAGGATCTCAGCAGACTTTGCAAGACCCTTTCTATAGAGATGCACAGTGCTGTGCCAGAAGCAATGGAAACCGGGACCACTTGGTTTTCCCACGTCTCTCTGATTGCCATTTACGATGGGAATCACTGTGAGGATTGAGCTTAGCCCCAGTTTCCTTGGGGTTGTGGGTGAGGCATAAGGGGTACAGAGGAAGGAGACTTTCTGTTAACACGGGCCTATGGGAGCTCAACCAATTATTGAATAAATGAGAGTGATTAAATTTGTGCCCAAAACTGGGGAATTATTTGCTTAGGAAAAACTCCAGAAAGTTATACAATGAAAAGTTATTAGTCATTGTCTCTGACTGATAAGATATTAGGTGATGCCATTCTTTTTTTCTTTTCATTTATCTGTATTTTTAATTTTTTCTATAGTGATCATAGAATTACTTGAGTTATTAAAAACACTTTACAGTGGCTCAAAAATTATTATTATATAGAGAGCTCAAGAAAAGGCTACATTATGTCTGCTTTCATTTATTCCAAGGGATGGAGAAGAATACATTACATTTTGGAAAGATTTTTCGTAATCCAAATGGTTAAGATAGAAAAGTTAGGTGCCTACCGGTGTGTGTTCAATTGTCTGGAAAAAATCAATTACATGCCAGAGTGTAACCTGCAGGGATGGGAGAGACCCAGCCCCAAGTGGACTAATTCAAGGGGCTGGGAAGACATGACCAGATGGGGCGAGGTATGGGCATGATTTTCGAGTCTCCATAGGGCTGCCCTGGGACACAGGGAGACCAGGGCCCCTAATATGCAGAAGGTACAAGTGACCAAACATCATGCAGGCCATAAAAAAAAAGCCTTTTTAGCAGCCCGGCAGGCACGTCCGTGAATGGGATGTCTTAGGAGATGCTGTGATGAAATGACCTTAAACTTCAATCAACAAAGATGTTTTCCCTGCTGGTTATTATGTCATCTATATGACAGAAAAGTTCATGAGGATAAGGAGTAAGGAGAGAAAAGATGGGGCAACGGACCCAACCAAGAGGCCCCAAAGACAGAAGGTAATTAGAGCATGGCCCATTTGGGAGGGTGGGGTTCCAGCTCGTGTAGATGTGAGGAGACAGGTGAGGTCTGGCTGGTGTGGACATGGAAAGGCAGGGGGAGGTCCAGCTGGGGAAGGGGAGTGTGGAAATCAAGCCCCAGGCCCTATAATGCATATGTGCAAATTAGACACCAGTGCCCCCTGGCTGAATGCAACCTTGCACTAGGGGGCATGGCTGAGTGGGGTGTGAGTTGGATTTCATTCCTCCATTTGTTCCTTTGGCCGCTGTCCTTATTTTGTGGACAGTCTGCACACATGGGGGCCCTGGGTGGCCACAGATAGTTGTGGATGGTTGTTTGTCCACAAATGACCTCAGTGAGCAGCTGGGGTACAGGAGCAAGATAAGGTACCCCATGAGGAGACCAGCAGCACGTGTGGCATGGTGACCCGACCTAGTGGTCCTGAGGTCCAGGGCAGAGGTCTAAGGCCAATGGTGAGTGCACTGGACTGCAAAGCAGGGAAGCTGAGGCAGAACCCCAACTGTATGGGCAGAGGCAATATTGCAGGTAAATGGATGAGGATGTATGACTCTAGGGCTGCCCACAGAACACATCTCTGGCCATGAGGCTCATTCCAGGCCCTTCTAGAATAACCTGCCTGCAGAAATCCTGTCTGGCTTGGCTGGGAGGGGATCATGACATGATGGTGCCCACTGTGGGCAGGACCTGAAGGTGTTGGCCAGGGACGAGACCTACTCATCACCCTGGCTGTCTTTGCTGGCAGTGGTTTTCAAATGTGAGTATGGTTAGAACATTTGGGGCTGGGGGCTTGCGGGGCCCCTGACCCAAAGTGTCTGATGCAGTAGCTCTGGGGTGGAGCCTGAGCATTTTGCATGTCTAACAAGTTCCCAGGTGATATGTTTTAAAACCACTGTTCCTGAGATGTTCTTATCTCCTGAAGCAGGAGGGATTCCAGGAGAACCAGTGAACACTTGGTTCCTCCCTGCTCCTCCCTGTCAGCTCCAGGGCCGCGGAGGATTCGCCTTACAAACTATGCCTGCAGGCCTCCACGAGGCTTCAGCTCGATCTCATTTTCCTGGCAGATTTTATACCTGTTCCTTGACTTCTGTTTTGGACTTTCTCTAAAACAACAATCTCTGAGAAATACTTGGCTACTCCCCACTTTGGACAGTGGGAAAGGGAGGGCAATCCTTGGGCCTTCTGTTGCTCCTGCTGTGTCAGTGCCCAAGGGACAGCCACGGACCCTGGGGAATCTGGACACTGGGTTTCCAGGGCCCTGCAGCAATCATGTGCCCTAAGATCCCAGTTGAGCCCTAAATCAGCCCTTTAAGTCAAAGAGTCAAATTCTAATGAATCACAGCTTCGGAATTAGAACTCCCGCTCCTCCCAGGGTCTCAGTTTCCCCGGCTGTAAGGTGAAGCTGTGCCCTAAGATCCTTCCAGCTCTCGCATTCTTGACTCTGAGGAGGAAGATGGTTTGGGGGAAGAGAAGGCTCGTCAGGGCTTGCTGGGAAAGGGGCGGAGGCGGAGGTGATGTCAGCTGTGGCGAGCTGGGCCTGCAAACGCAGCGTGAGTCACTGAGCACAACGTGGGCAGTGTGAGAAGCCAGGAAAGGCTTTAACACGGAGTCACGTGGTCAAACCGTTGGCTGGAAGGCTGAGGCTGGCAGTGGGCTGAGGATTAGGGCCAGGGAGGCTAAATGGCTTGATGGTGCAGAGGCCAGTGGGTCACCCCAGGGCTCTGGCCTGGATCTGTCAGGGCTCCAGGCTCTGGAGAACCCCAGGCCCTTGTGGGGAGTGGCCACCCTGGCATGATGGCAGCCAGGCCCTGACCTAGCAGCATGTGGGTATGTGACTTACGGGGGGCCTCACTGTAGCCAGGCCCTGCTGGAAAGTCCCCATCCGCCTGAAGGCGAGCCAGCCTGCCCCTCAGCTCCGGCTTTGGTCCTGGGGCTGCCTCGCATGTGTCCCTGCCCTGTGCTTGTCTCTTAGTGCCTCAAAGACAGGGACCAGGACTTGACTGCTTTAGTGGCCCTGCCTAGCCCAGCCTAGGCACAGTGGGGACCCCAGTGAGTGACCCCAGTGAGGGAACTATCCGATTTAATCCAAAAACTATCTTGGAAAGAGAGAGGATGGCGCCTTTGTGGTGTTGGTCACCGTGCTGAGACAGGCAGGCCAGACCGAAGTTCACAGCGCAGGTGGAGACACACCAGCACCGGCAGGCCCTGGCTCATGTCCCTCTCTGGAGGGCCTCGGGCTTAGGTCTGACAAATCTGGTTTATGGCCTGGCTAGGCCACGCCAAGCTATGCACACGTCAAGTCCCTTTCCTTCTCCAGGGTCAGCTTTCTCATCTGCAAATTAGCAGCAATTATTCTCGAGGTAGCAGATTACCTGATGCAGAGTGGGTGCTCCACCAATGGTTCTCTTATTGTTATGAAAAATCATACTGACTGGGGAGGTTGGCACCAGGTGCCTGCCATCCTTGGCTTCCTGAGGGCTGGCTGAGTGGGGCCCAGAGTCCTAGGGAGATGCTGGTGGGTGTGCAGGCACCTCTGGTTCCTGCGGGACAATAGTGGAGTATCCAGAGGGGACCAGAGTCCAGGGGGACTTCCAGCCCAGTGTGGGCTGTGGTTGGGGGGAGGCAGTGCCCCCTCATCAGGGGCTCTGGGCAGGTGGGGGTTGACTTGGAAGGTTATTTGAGGGCACAGGAAATATCTGGAATCTATAGAAATGGAACTCAGGTCAGAGGTCACCTCAAATTAAAATTGAAAAAGCCCTCTGTGTGAAGGAAATCAAAGGAGGTGAAGACATTTGCTCTTCCGGAGTCTCCTGAACCCAGATGTTAGCGGTTAAAATTCCTGTGGGGCCAAGCAGTAGGCACAGGAGCAGTCCTGTGGCCTGCTGGGATGGGAGCCCAGGGACAGAGTGGGAGTTCTCACATGCCCTCCAGGACACTGACCCCGGGGTTTATGAGAACCAAGGGTCTAGGGTCCCACGAAGCTGGGTGCTGCGGGGGATGGCCACTCTGGGGTTAAGGCTTTCTTGGCCCCTCACTCTGGGCTGGCTGTCCCTGGAATGAAACAGGATCCAGGATCCCTGCTCTGGTCGGAGCGGGGCAGCTCATTAGCAGGACGGCAGGGCTCCCTCAGATTTATGGCCTGGAGCCTGGCGTCTGAGGGCCACTGGCTTTTGATCTGAGCTCAGGGGCAGGGCATTCCTGGGTCTTAATTGGCATCAGCCAGGCTGATGCTGACCAGGGCTCTGTCCCAGCCCCTGGCCCCCAATCCCCAGCCCTAGTCCCAGCCTCCCAGGATGATGCTTATTCGGGGCGGAGGGTTCTGGGAAGAAGACGAGGCTGTATGACGTTTGCTTCTACTCTGAAGGGCCTCAGGGGCAAAAATATTAATACCAGGAGGGAGATTTCACAGCTCAAAGGGATCCTCCCTACAGCGCCTCCCCAGCCTTGCCCCGTCCCCACTCTGACCTCACTCCAGCCCAGCGCCATGTCTTTCCTGGGGTGGGGTTGGGGGCTGTCATATGCCTGGCCCTGTGCTGGGCGCTGTGAGGATACAAGGCAAGTCTTGCAGAAAAGTAAGCTACAGACATAATCAGAAATAATAGAGGAAATAATAGGCTGTGCTTTTGAAGTCTTGGATTTGCTCAGCCAGGGACATCCATTTGCATGAGGGTTTGATTATGTTTTGTTTTCTGGCTGAAGGTGGAGGGAGGAAGTGTACACATGGGATACTTAGAGAAGTTAGGGAGAAAAGGGGGAAGGGAGGAGGAGGAGGGGGAAGACACTGAGAGGAGCAGAGAGACAGACAGAGAGACAGAGGCAGTCAGAGTGAGAGTGAGACAGGAAAAGAGAGATCTAGAGAGACTCCGGTTTGTGTCTCAACCTAGCTGACAGGTCCTGGACTTCCCAGGAATGTGGCCCAGTAAATCCCCTCTGGGCTCAAGCTAGATGGAGCTGGGCCTCCCTCCTGTGAGTGAACAGAGTGAACGCTGCGTTCCCGAATGTGCCTCTATTCCACAACACTGGAGGGTCCCACTCCCATCCCACCCCAGGCTTTCAAGGGAGAGGGCAGAAGGAAGTGGAGAATGCAGCAGCTGGGACGAGCCTCTGCCCTCAAAGTTGACGTTAGTGCTGAGGAGCCAGCACTCTGCAGCAGAAGCTGCTGTCATTCCCGAGGCAGAGAAAGCAGAAGGGGAGGGATGGGGGCAGAGTCCGCAGCAGCACAGGATGGAGGACCAGGCCCAAAGGAGAGCAGGAAAGCCTTACCTTGTTAGCCTGCAGAAGGATCCAGAAGCAAGCAGAGCAGGGAAACTCCACTGCACACCAGCCCCGTGACCCAAGAGGGGCCGGGTGCCTTCCCCGTGCTGGGCCAGGAGAGACAAAATACCATCTCATTACAGAATAGTTCTTATTTTTCATAAAAGATGGATGAGCTTTTTTCAGGAAGAGCCGGGGAAATAAGGACATCAGATAAGGGGTCAAGGTCGGGTAACTCAGGCAGTTTATAAAAGCGCCAAGACACGAGTCCACTATCTGTGGAGTCTATTTAAGGTCAGCTCTTCTACGGTGTCCTGGTATTGTATTTCTCCAAATCCTCCCTTATTTTCCCTGGGCACTCAATTTCTTATTTCCTTTAATGACCGGGAACTCCTTGAGAGTTTCCTAGGGAGAGCACCCTCATGCGCATGAGCAGGCGAGGTGAGGTTCTCATCCGGGTCACATCTTCCAAACCGGAAGCTCTTTACCCGAGCAGCTTTGTTACGGTCTCGTTCTCATGCAGTCGAATTTGCGCATGTTAACTGAGCAGTTTGAGAAGCTCTGCCAAGCAGAAGTAGCCGTATACCTATCAACAAACAAGATATTGAATCTTTTTATCCCCCATAAAATTCCTCATACCCCATTGCAGTCAAGCCCCAGCTTCACTTCTGACGGTAGGCAGCCCCCGACCTGCTCCCCGCGGCTGCGGTGCGGAGCTCAGGAGCGCGGAATCGCAGCGCGTGTAGCCGTTTGTGTTGGTGTCTCGTTTAGCAGCCCAACTTCAGCATGATGCTTGCGGGAGCCATCCATGCTGTTGCGTATGTTACTATTTCATCCCCTTTCGTTGCTGAGGATCATTTTATCTCACGGACCCCACGGTTTGTCCACCCACCAGTGACGAACGTTTTCCCCGGTTTTGCAGATGTTGAATACAGCAGCAGGAGGGCGGAGGTGTGTATCCTATATCTAGGGGCCCTGTTCACTCCACTCACCCTGCCAAAGCCTGACCCCCTAACATGGGGCGTGGGCAGCCACAAGGCCCAGCACCACCCCACCGTAGAGAAGAGTGGGGCTTGGGGATCAGAGGGTTGCGGTCAGAAGGGACATCCTGGTTGGCTTTCCCAGTAACAGCCCCCAGTGATTTGAGAGCCTACCATGTGCCCTCATCCTCTACCTCACTACATCCACACAAGGGAGGGGCATGGCCCCACTCGACAGCTTGAGAGCACTTGGTCTTGAAGGCCAGCTGACACACTCAAGGTCACAAAGCTATTAGATGGCCAGTTAGGATTCATGTCCTGGTTTGCTGGTTTCCAAAGCCTCCCCTCTTCTCCTCCACACTGTCTTCCTGGAGGAGGTAGGTTTATCCTGAGAGTTCTGAAGGTCAAAGGCTGTGGGGCCGGCCCAGCTGGGGAGGCAGGTGAGGGGCCTTCCGAGGGAGGTAAGGGCCTTCCCAGAACACCCAGGTAGCCCAGCCAGGCGTGTGGGAAGGTTTGCCGCCTCCGTGGTGGGAGGAGAAGAGTGGAGGGACATGCTGCCCCTGCCTGCCCTGGGTGTCTGATGTCAGCTCTCGGTGGGGGAGTGGCAGCTACGGAGAAACTGAGGCACTCTACCTGGGATGCGAGGGCTGGGGAGGAAAGGTACCGAAGCAGCTTGGGGAGCCCCCCACTGTCCCGGGACTGCTCCACAGGAGGCAGAGGGATGAGGATGGGGCTGGGAGTCCAGAAACACAAGTGAAGGCCCAGCTCTGTCACTAGCTGACTCTGCAACTGCTCCCTTCCGTTTTCTGGGGCTCAGTTTCCCCATCTGTACAATGAGGCAGTTTTAGAGACGAGACGGACTTTAAGGGTCCTGCCAAATCTGGTTCTAGACATTGGTGGAGTAAACAGCGACTCAGGGTGGCTGTGAACAGGGCCCCCAAGGGGGTTCTGGGTGCTGTCCCCTCTCTGGGCACCCGGGGCCTCTCTTGACAGAGCCTCTCTGGGGAAGGCTTTCCTGAAACACCTGTGAGCGCACCCCCTTTGCCCTCTTGCTGTGGCTCCTTTGGGCCTTGGTGAAGGCCTGGCCCCTCCAGACAGGGCTGGGGACGGGAGGGGAGAGAAGAGGCAGCTCTGAGCTGTGCTCAGAGCAGGAGCCGCCGCATCGAAACCAGGTCAGCCTCTTGCAGTTCCTAACTAGTATCCCAGCGAAACTGGGAGAGCACACACCTGAGGCCATTTGCTCAGCGTCCACAGTTTTACGATCAGAGCAGCCCGAGCAGGGAAAGAATGAGTTCATCCCCTCTGCCCCCGCCTTCTGCAGGGCCAGCTCCGCCAGGCCCATGCCAGGCCCCTGGCCCCCGCAGTCTGGCCCAGGGCACTGTACTTATGGAATGCAGGGAAGAGGAGTCTTCTCAACCCCCAGCCTGCCTGCCTCAGCCTCTGGGACGTGGTTAATGGGGAGAGGCTGCCAGCCCGGGGAGGCTGAGGCAGACAGGAGAGCAAAGGCTGGTTCTCCCCACTCCTGCTCCTCCCAGGACCTGTTTGGCACTGGGAATACGAAGGCACTTTATTTCACAGATGATACTTAGAGTTAGAAACCGGCCATTAGATGATTCCTGCCTCTCCTTATTTTCTGGACATTCCTTTGAAAGTCCTTGAACATTTCTGTGTCCTAGAAGGTGACACCTCCTTCCCCTCCTGGCCTGTACCATGTCTCTCTTTCTCTGCATCCTGATGCCCCTTTGTTGCACCAAAGCTGCCAGCCCGATCTGCTGGTGATTTCCCCATGACACACAGACTTCAGGGGAAGCAGTGCCCAGTCCCTAAAAGCTTTTGCACATCTGGGCCACAAATGCCCTTTGGTTGTCATTGAGAGCTATCCCCTGATGGATCAGGCAGCAGCTGCTCCTGTGACTGGCTGCGGGGTCCTTGGCCTTCCTCGCAGGGACCAGCTCTGTCAGGTCTCACAGGCTTGTTCACAGACCCCAAATCCTCTGTGGCATAGAGAAAGTTTCACAGCCTCCACAGCTGGCCCAAAAGTCGCTGTCTCTGCCTTTGGTCCCTTGGTCAGATCTTAGGCAAGGCTTTCTGGGCCCCAGGGACGTGGGTAGTGGGCAGGGGCAGCAGGAGAGATGGGGCACAGTACGCCCAAGGCCTAGCTGGTCCTGGATCGTGGAAATGAGGAGTAGCTGAATGAAGGGTGGGCAGAGCTGCAGGCACACGGATGAGCCAGGATGGTCTCGGAGCTGTGGGCCCAGGGTGGGAGCTTGCACCCAGGCAGGACCTGTGAATGGGGAGGGGGGTCCAACTCCGTCTACCCTACCCGAGCCCCACGTGTGACCTGGAGCCCGTGACAGCCTGGTTTCCTTCAGTCCTGCTTTCCTGGAGAGCAGAAAGCACTCTCTCCACCCAATGCCCCACACTCTACCCTCCTCATAGCAAGTATTTGGCCTCCCTACAACTTTTACACACGATTCTTAAGCTGTGGAAATTTCCACATTTTGAGTCCCTCCCAGTAAAGGTGGAAGCCAAACTCACCCCCTAGCCTCCCCAGGAGCAATCTTTGTGCTCAGGCTCTGTGCTCAAATATTCCTGCGTGAGACCTGCAAGGGCTGTTCCATTAGAGAGGGGTGGAGGAAGCCTCTGGCCCTTCAGGGCAATAGGGGCAGATCTCTGGGTCACACTGGAGCTGGGCTGTCTGTGGTGGGTCGTGCCATCTTGCCATCACGGGCACCTCCTGCTGCGTGGCTTGGGTATTCTTGGCTCCATGGTGTCCAAGTCTGACTTTTTGGCCTCCTGGGGACTCTTTGAGCTTCAAAATGTCTTTTAATAACTTGCTTTTCTGTGTAAACTAGCCAGGGTAAGTTGTGTGGTTTGTGATTTTCCTCCCCTCCCCACAAAGGCACAACAGGACCACTCCTAGAAGAACTTACCAGGCAGAAGAGATTGGGAAAAGGAATCCCAGGAAATGGTTACAATTACTAACCCTTCAAACCGCCTCAGCTCTTATAAATCACATCCGCACCCAGCATTTGTTGGCTCTATGAATAACCCACACCTGAGTTGTTATGATGCCTCCAAATTCTCCAACATTATGGTATTACATTTTCTGTAATATTTGAGTAAATTGGTTTGGGTCTCTAGCACACATGAGGTGAAGACCCCAGATGTCTCCCCTTCCTGGTGTCTTCAGGGGATTTGGGGGACATTAAGGTTTACTCTGGTCTTCTCTGTGTCCAATGTTTTGCTTCTGCTTGAAGTTTCTGCTCTTCTCCTCTCCTCCCTTTCAGTACTGTGTCACCCCCAACCAGGCACCCCTGAGGTCCTTTATTCCCCAAAGGACACTAACTTGAGGCTAAGACCACCGACATGAGGCTGAGACCACCAGCACAAGACTGAGACAAGCAACATGAAGCTAAGACCACCATCTCAAGGCTGAGAGCACCAACGCAAGGCTGAGACCATGAACTCAAGGTTGAGAACACTAACACAAGGCTGAGACCACCAACTAAAGGCTGTGTGCTGCAATTTGGGAGCAAGAAAGGGGGTGGAGTGACATCACAAAACAACACAGTAGACAATCTTTTTTTCTCTTAAATTTTTATTGTAAAATTTATCACACATACAGAAAAAGTGCATAAAACATAAATATACACTTTAACAAATCATTATAAAGTGAATACTTACGTAACAATCACCTAGGTCAAGAAATAGGATGTTGTCAGCCCTCCAGCAGCCTCCCTTGTAAACAATATGGTTAAATATTTTACACATTCAGGAGAGTGTATAAAACAGATACAATTGACAGAACAATCCCAGAATGGATCCTGTGGGCCTGTCGAATATAGTTTTCTTAATACCTAAGAAGCCTTTTGTGTGCCACCCCCAATCCTGTCTCCCTCCTTCCCCCCAACCTGCCTTCTTCTTCCTTAGATTTCCCACCTGCATGTGGACCCCCCAAATCACATTCACCGTAGTGTTCGTATCCGTCAGCCCCCTGGCAGGAACAGACGTGCAAACAGGCACTGAGGGGTGTTTGATGCAGGGCCTGTGCGCAGAGTGTGAGCAGAGTTGGGGAAACCAAAGGGAGGGTGATGAGGCCCTGGGCTGGTGTCCAGGAGCCACTGCCACTCTCAGACCTGAGTGGGTAAGATGAGCCAGCTGTTCCCGGACCCCAGCATTGGAGCCCTGGGAGGGGGCCCTGCACTGGCCTGGAATGAACGGTGTGATGGGGCAGGCAGGGACCGGCAGATACCTGACCTCACCATGCGCCTTGCTCCCACATCCTGCTGTCGCTTCCCACCGGCCGTACCCCACAGGACCCTGGAGAAGCTAGTGCACAAGGTAGCCCATTGAGGTGGCCTACACAGTCAGCCTCCTGGGTGCAGTGCAGGGTGGAGAAGGGTTAAGAAGGAGCTCTGGACATGGGGGTGGGAGAGGAGCAGACAGAGGCAGTATTGAAAATGGAGCAGCAAACCTCCCGTCCAGGGAAAAGGCCACCACCGTCAGCGGAAGACTTGGAGAAGACAAGCTAAACAGAGACCCTGGGCAATAGTCTGACTTTAGCATCCTCAACAATTTACAGAAGCCCTTTCTGGGGACATCACTGGACAAGGCCATGAGTGAGCCTAGGGAAACGCAGGCTTTCGTAGTCAGGGCGTGTGGCAGGGCCGTGATGTGGGCTGGATACCGGACACCTGACAAGAGGAGTGAGCTGCTTTGCATTTTTTCCCTCCAAGCTCACTGTGGCTCTTGTCCAGTTCCTAGGAGTCGGGCAAATCAGGAACCACTGCGGGACAGCTGCAGGCAAAGGGGAGGGTATGGTCTTCGCCAGCACATGGCCGAGATGAGGCAAAGGCACAGTGAGACCTGGGCCAGGCTCCTTCTGTCCGGTGGCGGTGGACATCCCAGGGAGCCAGCCTTCAGTGCGTCCCTGGCTTGGGACATGTGCCCCTGCGGGGACTGGCTGCCCTCCCCGTCTGCTGCAGCCCTGTCATCCTGTCCTGTCCTCCTGGGGACTGCTGGCTGCCGCCTTTCTGTGTTGGCTGTCCCAGGTCCTGAGTCCTGTGTCTTCTGCCCAGTTAACCCTCGGTTTGGAGGAGCACTTTCTCCAGTAGTTCCTTGAGAAGGTTCGCACAGGAGGAAATTGCCTTGCAATGTCACGTGCCTAAAAGTGTTTTTATTCTCACACAGGATTGGCAGTTAGGCTGGCTGGAGGAGCCTTGGTAGGAGAGCATTTCCTTCCATCATTTTTGGTCTACCTTTCCTGTCTTCTCGTGTACCCACACTGCTGATGGCACAATCAAAGCCATTTGGAGTGCTCATCCTTTTTGTGTGAACTGTTTTCTGTCCCCTCTAAAAGCTTGTAGAAGTCTATCTTTGTCTCTGGCTGTCTGAAATTCTGCAAAGACATGCACAACATGGGCCTGTTTTCATCCCTTGCCTGGGCTCTTTTTTCCTCTGAAATTTCTGTTATTTCAATATTGGATCTCCTGGGCTAATCCTCCAATATTTTAAATCATTTCTTTACTACTTTCCATCTTTTGCTTTTTTTCTTCCTGGTTTCTAGGCGATATCCTCAACTTTATCTTCCAGACTTTCTACTGCTGCTACCATGTTTTTAATTTCCAAGAGCATTTCCCTTTTGTTCTCAATATACTAATTTTTTATATCTTCTGGGGTGTGGCTTGCCAACCACTGACTCCACTAGGGCGAGGTCGGGTGTGCCATTTGTCAGGGAATCTCCCTTATCAGGATTTAGGTCTTCCTCTTGAGCTGGCCAGACTTTTCAGAGAAGATTCTTCTAATTTCCTGCCTTGAGGGTAAAGCTATGCTGCGGGAGCTAGGGGAGGGCTCCCCATATGACCCAGACTCTTCCTGCCTGCTGACCAGTTCCCACCACTCTATTGTGGAAGGGGACCCAGGGATCTAATTGCTTCTAAAACAGTTTTCAACCAACCCTTATTTTAACTCCCTCTTGAGCAGCCTGCTGGGAAATTGTTGATTCTAAGCTCTCCCCACCGCTGGTCTGGCACTGGCTTTCTCCATCGAGGTCAGTGCTCATCGGGCAGCTTCACAGGTTTTGCTGCTCTTATCTCTTCTTGTTTTCTTCATTCTTGTGGTTTTATGGCTTCCTTGCAAGTCTCTCTATTGTTGTTCTAGTGAGATTTTGGGGAAAAGCGCAATTAGACGTGTGTTTCAGCTGACACTTTAACTAGCAAACCTCAAATATTCCTCTTCTGGAAATCCCCCATTTCCTGAGAGTGGAGTTTCTCACCACCCTCTCTTTTCAAATACCAGTTTCCCTCTATGTTGCTTGGATACCTCCAACCCAACACCCTCATCTACTTCATTTTTGTCTTCCTTGCAGTGACCCCATAGCCCCATCTAAGGCCTGCACACAGGAGAGACAAAGATGGCATGAGCTGGAAGATCCAGAGGGCACGTCTGCCCTGGGGACAGAGACAGTAGGTCCTGGGGCTGCTACCCAGCTAGGGAAAGGCTGAGTCCTGGGGGAGGCCTTCCATGCCCTGGCCCACATCTTGCCCAGGCAGACTCAAAAACAGATAATCCCAATGTCCTGTGGTCAGTGCCAACATATGGAAGGTACAGGGCAGAGTGGGAGCCCAGAGAAGGTGTTGGAGGACAGGGAGATTCGGGAGGTGCCCCGGATGAGCTGAGTCTTGAAGAATGAGCAGCTCTTCACCAGGTAGAGGAAGGGAGGGAAGGGGTGGGTGTTTCAGGCAGACCCACTGCTGGCGCATATGGTACTGCTGGGAATTAGACAAAGGTGTTCCCTCTGGGCACCAAGCTGGGCAGAGTATGGCTGGCTCTGAGCCCCAACATAGCCTCTCGGTCAGCACAGCCGCAGATAGCAGCAGCGGGGCCTGCACGTGCAGAAGCTCAGGGTGGTCTGTGGCGGGAACCTGTGACTATGCTTTGCAGGAGTGATGAAGTTAAGGACCTTGACACTGAGAGCTTATCCTGGGTTATCTGGGTGGGTCCTTGTAAGGGGTGAGGCAGTGAGAGAAGTCAGAGAATATGTGGGGCGAGAATATGTGACGACGGGAGTGGAGGTCAGAAAGAGATAGCTGGGAGGATGCTACACTGTGGCTTTGAACTCAGAGGAGGGGCCCTGAATCAAGGAATCCGATGTCTCTTTGAAGCTGGAAAAGGCAAGAGAATGGAGCTTCCAGAAGGAATGCAGCCCTGCTGGCACCATGGTTTTAGCCTTTTAAGACTCATTTTTGGACTTCTGACCTCCAGAACTGTAAGATAATAAATCTTATTTTGAACCCCTAAATCTGCATTCGTTTGTTGCAGCAACAACAGGAATGAATACACAAGCCCTGGAGCTCTCAGGGAAGGGCTGTGGTCCGATGTGCCGGGGCCTGGAGCGTGCTGGGTGTGGAACGGGACAGATGAGACTGGACAGGCAGGCCGTGACCACACAGGGCTTTCCAAGCCACAGCAAAGGATGTGCCCCGGTCTGGAGTTAGCACAACTGAGACGGGAGCAGCACAGCATTGCAGAACATCCCTGCTGTGGCCTGCTGGCAAGTGGCTGGAGGCACAGTGACATAGGAGGCTGCTGCCAGTGCAGGGGACAGTGACATGGCCCTCACCTGCCTAGTGGCAGTGCGGGGAAACATGGCCTGGAGACCTGAGATGCAGCAGAGGGCAAATTCCTCTTCTCCCTGCCCTCTCTCCTTTCCTGCCTCACCCAGCCGTGGCGTCAAAGGCTCCAAAGGGCCACCTGAGATAAGGTAATGACTTTAGAGGAATAGTAGATTCTGGGGAGCATTCCCAAGGGCTCAGTCGGGAAAGGATAATTGGCTTCCCGTGTGTGCACGGAAAACACATGTGCACACACACCCAGGGGTTCTAGCACGCCCATGGCCTTTCTCCTCCTCGGCCTTCTCCTCACGGGGCTGGGGAGAGGCTGCTCACTCACCCATGGCAGTCACAGGAGCCCCAAGTGTGACCTTGGGGGCATGTCTGATGCCAGATCTCCAACAGTGATCCCCCTTTTGGGGCAATCAGGCCGAGGAGGAAGGTGGGTCGGGGTGGGTCCCAGAGCTCTGAGCTGTGGGTGGGGATGTGCTGGGCGTGCAGCCAACAGATGCCTCAGTCACACCTGTGATCGCAGCTGAGGTGAAACTCTGGGCACTTCAGCGGAAAGATCAAGATAAATCAAACTCATCACAGGCCACTGGCCCTGTCGTGCACACCTTGTACTCTACGCTCAACCTCCAGCAGCTGCGAGCCCCCTGCAGCTCTCTGAATGCCTCCTGTTTCCTCACCTTTCTCCGCCTGGTCTCAGCACCTCTTCTGCCTTCTGGTCGGCCTGGTTACCTACTCCTGATGCTCTAAGTCTCCCATCCATAGACACTTGTCCCGCTGGGACAGGCAGAGGAGCAGCGCACGGGCCCTGGAGCTAGTCACCCCTGCGGTGAGTTGGCTCTGCCACTCACCAGCCGTGTAGGTGAGTCAGGGCGCTTCTGGAGGCGAGAAGCCTGGGGACAAAAAGCCCCGCACATGCTGGCTTAAGCAAAAATGACATATATTAATATATTGGCCCACAGACCCAAACAACCCCAGGCCAGACTTCAGGCAAGGCTTTATTTGCAGGACTCCAACACCAGAACCTGGGCCAGGTTTCCTGCCCTCCATTTTTTGGTCCCGTTGCCCTGGTGTGAGCTCCATTCTCCAATACACTCTGGCCTGTCATCCCCAACACGGCTGCAAGTGGCCCCTGGACCATATGCTCCCCTGTCCAATTTTATATTCACATTCACATTTATATAAAACTTAAATATAAGGCCGGGCATAGTGGCCCACACCTGTAATCCTAACACTTTGGGAGGCCGAGGCAGGAGGGTTTCTTGAGGCCAGGAGTTCAAGACCTACCTGAGCAACATAATGAGACCCCGTCTGTACAAAGAATTAAAAAAAAAAATTATCGAGGTGTGTTGGTGCACACCTGTAATCCAAGCTACTTGGCAGGCTAAGGCAGGAGGATCACTTGAACCTAGGAGTTTGAGGTTGCAGTGAGCTATGATGATACCAATACACTATAGCCTGGGCAACAGAGCGAGACCCTGTATCAAAAAAAACCCCAAGAGTCCACTTGCTCAAGGCTTCCTGGGCATGGCTCCAGGCCATGGTCCTCAAACTTAGCTCAGCAAGTTTAAATTATTTTGAAAAATCTGGCTTCTTTTTTGTTGACAAAACAAATTATCTTCAAAGGAACAATAATATTAATCAAGCTAGCAACTCATTTTAAAAAACCCCAAACTTAATATAAATAAATTTAAATAAATCATATGAATATATAAAATATGAAATGCTTTTTATAAAATATATAACAAATTATATTTAATAAATTTAAATTTATATAAATATTAAATATTTTAATATGTTAAACTTATATTTATATTTAAAAGATAAAGGAGGGGAAAAGAGCATTTTAAAATGAAGTACTGTCTTCTCTCTCCTTCTTCTCTGACTGCCTGGGTCTTTTGGCCACAGCAGGAGGCTCTGCTGGTAGCAGATGGGAGGGGAAGCTTTCAAAGCTTAGTGTTCTTAGGGATGTGCTTTTAACAACTAAACGTTAGGTGCAGGGCAGTTAAAATGTACAATACACCTATCCTTGATCCAACAATTCCACTTCTATGCATTTATCCTATAAATATATGATACTTGTTTAAAATAATGTATGCACAAAATTATTCGTTGTGGCATTATTTGTAATAGTGAACAATCAGAAAAAGCATAAATATCCATCAATGGGCTATTGGTTAAACAAATTATAGGACATTCCTATAATGGAATATATGATACTTTGCAGTCATAGTGTCATTAACCAAGAATGAAGAATTTCTACAGTGATACTGAATGAGCTCCAAGATATATTTTAAAAACCCAGAATATTGTACGACGATTTACGTAAAAAGCATGTGTGTGCTTGTGTGTGCATGTATGTGCGTGCAAACTTGTAGCATGCATAAAATATAATATGTCTAGAAGGCAGAAGATATGGGGAAAGGTGTGCTCTTCTGGGAATGATCACAGGGGGACACCAGCACCCTTTGAATTCTGTGTAACTTGTCTACATTCACTTATTCTAAAATAATAATTTATTCTTTTAAAGCACTTCAAAGTAATGAAAACACAAATGAATAAATGAAAAAAATGCAGTGCTCAGACCAGAGTCTGGTTTATGACGATCACTAATGACTTTTATCTGTGGCCCCTTCCCAAGGCTGACTCGGCATGTCCCTGTGCGCACCTATGTGCGAGCAATTACATTATTGTGTCATAATTGACTGTTTCTACGTCTGTCTGTCCAACCAGACCAAATACATCTCCAGCGGAGGGACCTTACTTTTTAGCTTTATGTTCTCTACTCCGTGCCCTAGAGTAGGTTGTTGAGTGAATGAATTGAGTAAGTTCACTAACGAATGTATTTGGGGGAAGAATGAAGCCTTAGTCCCTGCTCTCTAGAAGCTCATGGCCCAGTAGTGGGACAAGAGTCACACATGAAACATTTGAATGAGTGCAGGCAGCATGTGACAATGGCCCTGTGACCCTGCAGATCTGGAGGAAAGAGAAGGAAAGGTTCCCCAGAGCAGAGAAGTGACTACAATCAAAGGGTAGTGTTCAGGCCAATAGATGAGAGTCAGGATAGGCAGAGCGTGGGGGCTGTAGCAGTGGGGCCACGTCTGCTGGGGTGGGAAATACAGGGGAGCCCAGACTTGGCCTTGATGGTAGAGCTTCCTCCATGGTTAACCGTTCTGCTCTACCACAAGCTTCAGTCTCAGAGCCCCACAAGGGCATCTGAGTGACACCTGAGCCTAACCAGCTGCAGCTTTAGGTCAGTGCTCAGAGATGGCGCTGGGGGGCCAGTCAGCGCCACAGCCCCCTCCCACCTCAGTTTCCAGCCCTGTGGTAACTGGGTTTTTTGGGTTTCTAGAATCTCAGGCCTAGGATCTGGCAGAAGGTATATACCCCTTTTTATACTTATCCTAAAAAGTGGCCTGCCATCTTGATTATTAACCAAGATCTGATTTAACTGTATCAGGCCTTCAGGGCTGGCAGGAAGACAGCACAAGGCTCAGGAAGACCAGCTGATCTTGTTCTTATTATCTACCCTTGCATAACAAACCACTCCAAAACTCAGTGGCTTTATAGCAACCACCATTTTACCCTCTCTTGTGGTTCTGTGGGTTCAGCTGGGTGGCTCTTCTGCTGGTCTTGTCCGGGGGACTCTCATGCAGTTGCATTCAGATAAAGCCTGGGGCTGGAGTCATCTGGAGGCTCAGCCAAGATGCTTGGTCAGCTGGGTTTCTCTTCCTCTCCATGTGTTTCTTCAGCAGGGTGCCAGGCATCTTATGTGCTGACTCAGGGCTCTCAAAAGTAAAAGAAAGAGGAAGTAGAAGCAGCCATTTCTCTTAAAGGCTAAACTTGAAACTGGCATGGTATCACTTTTGGCACATTCTGTTGGATAGTGTGTGTCACAGGCTAGCCTGGTGTGGGAGGGGACTACGTCACAGCATGAGTGTTGGAGGTGAGCTTCACTGGGGCCCATCTTTGGAGGCTAGCTATTTAATATCAACCACTGCAGACTGGCAGCGGTGGCAGCTGAGGTACCAAGGAGAGAAGTGATCATTGCTCAGTGACAGATCCAGGTCTCAAGGTCCTCTTAGCTGGGCTAAGGGGGTCCTGGTGCTAATCTGGGCTCTCCCTAGCACAGTAGGAGCCAAGTCCATGCAGATCTCCTTATATACCGTACTTCTCCCACCCACACCCCTACACACTTTGCCCGTGCTCAGGGCTTTGGCCCCACGGCCCTCTGAACGGATCCCCCTTGACTGGCCATGTTAACACACAGAGTGAAAGAAGCTCCCAGCTTGGTGGTGAGCGTCTGGCCATTTCAGGGGAAACTACAGTCTCATAAATCTCACCACCTCCTGGGCTGCCCCACTTGCATGTCTCAAAGGCACTGCAAAGTTTGTACGGCAAGAACTAACCCCGACCTCTCACCTCACCCCCATACTCTCCTGAGTGAGGCTTTACTCAGGCTCTCCAAGGTCATTTGTCCTCCTAGAAGAGATGGCTCAAGGGACTTCAAAGAGATTCTCTAGTCTTTATTGTCCTAGAGCAGAAAAATCAAGTTTAATGTCTACAGGTGGCTTTGCGCTATAGTGAATTGCAGACAATAACCATGCCTGGTGCAAGATTATCTCCTGAGAAGCCAACTGGGTAAATTATGTGGAAGCATGAAAAAATGTGGAACACTATACCCAAGGGAGGCAATTATTTAAGGAAGGATATTTGATCTCTGCTGATTTATCTGTCTAGTACCTACTCCCCATTTCTTCTTTTTCTTTCTTTCTTTTTTCTTTTTGAGAGACAGAATCTCACTCTGTCACTCAGGCTGGAGTGCAGTGGTGTGATTATAACTCACTGCGGCCTCAAATTCCTGGGCTCAAATGATCCTCCGGCTTCAGCCTCCTAAGTGGCTGGGACTACAGACATGCACTGTCATGTCCAGCTAATTTTTCCTATTCTTTGTAGAGATGAAGTCTTGCTGTGTTGCCCAGGCTGGTCTCAAACTCTTGGCCTCCTGCAATCCTTCTGTCTTGGCCTCCCAAAGTGCTGAGATTACAGGCATGAGCCACCCTACCTGGCTCACATTTCTTCTAATAATAGAGCTCTTTCCCTTGGAAACCTATTCCATGTGGTTTGGATGAGGCTAAGCTGCTAGAGATGTAGGTACATGCCTCAGGCCTAGCCAGTCAAAGAACTCCATATCTCCCACCATACAGATTAGTTCAGAAATGGGCATGTGATCTCAGGCTAGGCCAATCAGAGTTCTCTAAGACTTTTTGGCAGAGCTCTCAGGAAAGACAGTTTCTTTCCACTTGACTTGCTGAAATCAGTCTGGCCTCCCATCTGCTGACAACCCAGTAGGGAACTCTACGTGGAGAGACAGACAGAGCCCTGTTGACATTATTCGAACCTCTGAATCCAACACTGCCTGAAGCCAGACCAACTCTGACTTTTCAGTTCCATGAGCCAATACATTATCTTTTTTGTAGCCTGAAGAGCTTAATCAATTTGGTGTCTTAAAAAAAAAAATCTCCTTCCTCTTCATTTTCACCATTCTATGACAGTCTTCAAGACCCAACTCAAATTCTCCTCTTCCAGGAAGCTTGCTCGAATCACCCCATCATGCAGCATGTGTAGTTCAGATTACATTACCTTGTACTGGTTTGTCTATAATATAAATTTGGAGGGGTAGTTTCTGAAACCAACGTGGTCCTTCCAAGTAGCATGGGAGATTCTGGGGGCAGGAGGGCACAGTGCTAGCTGTGAGGACCTGCACACTAGGTTCTCCGCCTGAGGTGGAGTGGATGAGTGTGAGGTCACGAGGATAGGTGTGGGTGTGTGCATGAGACCAGAGTAGAGGTGACATGCACAGCTGTGTGTGTGGTGAGCGAGTGAGGGGTGAGTGAGCAGAAAGACAGGCTCTTCAGGCAGCAGAACCAGTTCAGGGACAAATCCCAGCAGGGCTGGCGGGAGCCCAGAGCCCAGGCGTGTATGTGGCAGAGGGACCCGGCAGTGCTCTCTGCACTGAATGGCGGGGTCTCATGGTGTGGGCTTGGGCCGGGGCTTCCTTTGCCTCCATAGTTCAGCTTTGTCTCTTTAACCACAGAGGCCTGGGCCTTTATATTTCCACCTCGCTGGCACCTGCACAGGCCCTGGCCTGCTGTCAGGGCCAAGTGGTTAGTGCTGAAGGACTAAACAGAGGAATGAATGATGCGGATGCAGACGATGGCCCAAGCAGAGTCCCCTCCCCTTCAAGCAGCCCTGGGAGGGAGTAGACAGCCCTTCTCCCTCAGGCAGACTAGATGGGTTGTAAGTGCTGTTTTCTGAACCTATTCTTGTGCTCTCACTCCCGCTGGCTCTGTGCATTCAGGTGTCCCTGCCTGGGGCACCACCCTGTCCCTGCTCTGTTCCTGTCTCTTTCTTCTTTAGGTCTCAACTTGGACACAGCCTCCCCGGGAAGCCTTGCCCTACACACGCTGGGCAGCCTCTTCTTGCAGGCACCTGCCCCTGTCCTGCGGTGGAGAAGTCTTATCGAGCTGCTGCTCACTATGGTGCCAATTTGTCTCCATTACTTATCTAGGCTGGGGGCCCCCAGGGCAGAGACCACATCAGATTCTGTTTGGATTTCATCCTCACTGCGTCATCTCCCTTTGCTCATTTTTTCAACAGTACTTTATTGAGCACCCGCTAAGTGTCATGCATGGTCTCAGTGCCAGAAATATGGCAGGGAACGTGACAGACAAGTTCCCTGCTCTCATGAAGCTTCCAGCTTAGCGGGGGCAGGGGGAGAAATGAGCAAGTAAACACATACTCAGAATAGATCATTTTGATGATAAGTGCTGTAAATAAAACAAGTCAGGGTGATGCAGCCAAGAGAGCCCGAGGGGTCTGAGAATACCTCCTCATTAAGAGGTGACCTTTGAGCTGAGATGTACAAAACTACAGGTGAGAATGTTCCAAGCAGAGGGAAGAGCTGGAGAGCTCCCCCTAGGGTGGCACTATTTTCCACTTCCCAAGTGTGAACAAGAGATGAAGGCTGACACAGGGGCAGAGTGGGGGAAGTTGAGGCCAGAGAGGCAGGCGCCACGTACATACAGTGTTGCAGGCCACCGCCAGGCGTTTAGGATTTATCCAAATAGCAGTAGAAAGTGACATGATCTTATATAGAATTTTAAAAGTTCATCCTGGCTGCTGTGGGTAGAATGGATTGTAGGAGACAAGAGGGGATGATGGAGAGGCCTTAGCAGCCATGTGGATGTGAAAGGCGATGGCTCAGACCAAGGTGGCAGTGACAGAGATGGAAACAAAGAAGGGATTTGGGACATTTGGGTTGAGTTTACGGAATTTGACGATGGCTCTTAGGTGGCTCGGAGGAGGGGACTCTAACACGCTTTCTAGTCTTGAGAGGCAGTGCGTGCTGGTGCCAGCTATCAGTATAGGAAAGATCAGGTTGGGGTGGGGATAGAAATCGAAAGTTCTGTTTTATCTGGGTTGATTTGGAAATGCTTGGTAGATACCCAAATGGAGACGACACGTAGAGGTGCGCCCGTAGCTCAGCAGAGGTCCGAGCTGAGGGTGCAGGTGTCGGAGAAGCAGGCGGTGGTTTCCGCCCCGGGAGATCATCCAGGTGGACAGCGCCTAGGGGATGGTAGAAAGCCTCCAACCAAGCCAGACACTCACTAGGACATTCAGAGGTCAATGGAGACCAACAGGGGAGCCTGAGACATGGGCAGAGAGAGGGAGAAGGAGAAGTAGGGAGGCCGTTTTCCCCCCAACCAGGAGAACCTGTCAGTGAAGAGACAGCCAGCCACCCAAATGCTGCTGCGGGTCGGCACGTTGACAAAGAGGTGACCACTGGCTTCAGCAACATGAGCGTCACTGGGGACCTTGACCGGAGCAGTTTCAGTGGAGCGGTGGCGATGGAAGGCCAGCGGGGCAGGCGTGGGAGCGGGGGTGAAGGGTGGAAGCAGCCGCAGGGGCATTGTCGCTGTCCCCGGGGAGAGCAGGAAGCGCAGTAGCTCCCGAGGGAACCGGCCTTGCGGGGAGGGGTGCTGTGTTTTTCATTTTTGTTTTTAAAGAGGTGTGTGTATGCGGATGGGAACGATCCCGTCAGAAGGGGAATGATGATGGAGGAGGGAGGATAGTAAGGCAATTTTGGGGGAAAGACCCTGTGGAAGCCGGAGGGCAGGGATCCAGAGCACAGAGACAGGGTCCGCTCTAGACGGGACCTGGGACCGCGGGCTGGCAGTGGGGCGCAGAAGCGATAGGCAGGGGGTTTTGGTGGTGGGAACAGGAAGGAATTCCTTCAATCTCTTCTATTTTCTCAGGGTAACTGAGACAGCAGCATTAGAGGAGAAGGAAGGAGGTAGAGAGAACGTTCCGGGGAGTTTGGGAGAAGGCAACATGGAAGTGAGCTGGGCCCGCACGGTGTATTCTTCTCTCGAGCCACATCCAGTAAACATTGCGGGCAGAATGGAGGCAGAGCGTTAAGATACGTGGCCCTGGGCGGCCCAGACCTTGGGCCTGACCAAAAGCCTGAGTCTGTCCTGTGGAAACGTGGGGCTCAGACTCAGGCTGGGGAGTCCCTGCTTTCTGGGCAGGCTCCAGGCCTCAGCACAGCTGCCGGTCGAGGCTGATCTTGGACTCACCGACAGAGATGTCTGTGCCACCTCACCAGCCCCTGGTGTGTTCAGCACCCCGGGAACAGCAGCCCTTTCAATGGCGGCGGAGCTACCTGGGGTGGGATACCTGGGGGTGAGATGATCGCATGGGACGCTCAGTTCCACGCGTCCAACCCTCTTCACGCTGCCCCTATCCCTGGCGTGACACAGGGTAACTACTCCCACACGGTGAAGCCAGGAACACAAAGATGACGCAGTGTGGGGCTGGGGCTCGGCCCCAAATGTGCTTGGAAGAAAAACAGGCTGTCCCAGGACCCAGCCCAGCCACAAAGAGCTGCTCAGAAGCAGTTTTATTGGGGTGCGTGTGTGTCTATCTCCCACATCGTCAGGCACTCGCTCGCCTCCAGAGAAAGGGCTTCTTCATCCCCCACGTTAGTCATCCGCCCCTGCACGAACAGCCGGCCCTTTCCACGGCTTTCTCACCCATCCCAGGGCGAGCCTAGCATGGTGCCTGGCACAGAAAGGTGCTTCATAAATTCTCATCGCATGAACAAATGAATGGACACATCAAAGCCACCACCCATGCAAAGGAGACAACCCTCGCTTTCTTTCTGGCCTGGCCGTGACCCCTTGGTGGCCTGAGCAGCCTCCTGTGCCCAGGTCTTCCTCCCATGACAGAAGTGAGGCTCTTGACTTCAGGCGGAGGCCTCTCCCCAAGTGGAAAGGCCCCCGCAGTGACTGCTGGGCCAGGAGGTCAACCAGTGAGAGGCCAGGCTGAGAAGAGACTGCTGTTCCCAGCAGGGCCCAGTGCCAGGGCTGGGCTGCGGAGAGCTGGTGCAGGCCAGCCCCGGGAGGCTCGGGTCCAGGCCCAAGGAGAGAAGGCTACCTGGCGCCCCCTCCCCTGCTCCTCTGTCCGTTCCTGCATCTCCTCTGTCTCCAGGCCCCTCCTTGATGCCCTGGTCAGCCAGACGAGGAATGGAAACTCCAGTCGGATTTCTGGATGAAATCTGAGAAGCCAGCCTTGGGGAATGCCTGCTGAGCCCTCGCCAGGAGGAAGCCTGAGGCCTAGTGAACGGAGGGTTCAGAGCGATATTGTCCAGGGGAGCCCATATCAGGTGTCCAGGAGCAGGCCACCACCGCCAGGCCACTGGCCAGAGGGGCCCAGAGTGCCAGGGAGGCTTGAGAGGGCTGATGGCCGGCTGGAGCTGGCTGGGAAGAAGCCACCCTCTAGGAGACGTCACTGTGAGGTGACCCCATCCCAAAGGCTACGGCTGGAGAGCAGCAGGCCCCGGCCCAGCAGAGCCGGGGACCAGGCAGCGCGGGCCTGCAGGTGAGCTGTGCTTCCACACGGCCTGTGGTTGTCAGCTCGGGCCGCCGCAGCAAGATATTTCAGACTGGGCAGCTTGAACAACGGAGTTCACTTTCCAACACTTCAGAGGCTAAAAGTCCAAGATCAAGGTGTTGGCAAATTTGGTTCCTTCTGAGGCCTCTCTTCTTGGTTTGCAGATAGTCACTTTCTCACCGTGTTCTCATATGGGCTTTCCTCCTCTTATGAGGACAAGAAGAGCCTCATTTTAACTTAATCACCTCTTTCAAGACCCTATCTCCAAACGTGAGAGGAAGAGACGCCCCAGAGTATGTGACTAATTACATTCTGTGGCACTGGGGCGAGGGCTTCAGCGTGCAAATTTTGAGGGGGATGCAATTGAGTAAACAGCAGTGACTATGGAAACATTGTCCTGCCAGTGACTGTGCATGTCACACAATTGACCACTGGGTCCAAATAATAATACCAACAATGGGGTGAGAGTTCCTCTTGTGCATGTATGTGCACGTGTGTGTGCGTGTCTGTATGTGTGCATGTGTGCATGTGTGCACATGTGTGCATGTGCACAGCAGCCTGCCGTCAGCTAGGTCCACTTTCTGTGGCTCACCTGATTTTCCCCAGAGCCTGGGAGAAGGACGGAGATTACAGGCCCATTTCATGGGCGAGCTGAAGAGACTTGCCGCAGTCACACAGCAGGCAAGGGGCAGCCCTGAGTCCCTACCGGGCCACCTCTTGTCCTGGACACTCCCCACCCACCACCCATGCCTTCCAGCAAGGTCGCACTGCTGGGCTCTCACACACCCAGCTGAAGAGCCCCCAGCAGTCACCCCATCTTCTCTCCAGTGTGAGGTAGGAGGTGGGACCCGCTCCCCGGAGGTGAGGTGAGTCATGAGGCTCTTAAGTTTACAGCTTAATGTGAGTTCTTATCTGCCACATGTCTTATCTCCCCGACTCTGTTGATTGTCAGTTCCGCGCTGGCTCAGAGCAGGTCCCTCCAGGGAGGGTACACTGGCCTGGGTCACACCCTCGCAGCCTCTGGCCCTCCCTTTGGGAGCCTCTGTTCCTCCCATGCCTGAGAAACCGGCAGCCACTCCCTCCTCCTCCCCCATTCCTCAGCCTGGTCTCTCCACTGAGTGTGGAGCTTGGCTCCCCAGAAGCCCCCGTGGAGGAAGGAGGGTGTGGCAGGCAAGGTGGGGCAGGGGGGCGGGGAGCAGGAGGGTGGCATGGTGGCTGTGGAGGCTCTTCTTTGAATTGGCCCTGCCTGGTTCCACCTTGACCAGCTGCCCTTACCCGTCCTTCGAGGCCTGGCTTGTGTCTCCAGTCAGAAAGCTTCATCCAGACGCTTTTAAGGTGCTTAAACCCGGCTCCATGGCTCCAGGGCTCCATGGCTGTGGCAGGGTGGGAGGCCAGAGGGCAAGTCCTTCCTTTAACCTGGCTGTGGCAGGCGAGAGGTCCCTGAGGTGGGCCTGTGGCCTGGAGACCTCATCTTTGACAGCTGAGTTCTTCCAGCCAAGCAACCCCTTGAAGACCCTAAAGCAGGGGCCCTAGAGTGTCTCCATCTGCAAACTTAGTCCTATTCATAACCTCTCTTCCCTGGCCATGGCGACCTGTGAGTAGCTGAAGGACCACATTGTCAGAGACGCCCTGACAGCCGGGTGGCTTGGGCTATTTGGGCGTCTCCTCTCCTAAGCAGCCTTAGCTTTAGAACCATCCTCATCCAGCCTCCAGCAGAAACCAGGAAATGATGACCAAGGGCCACACGCTGCCAGAGCTGGACAGTCCCCTCGAGACCCTCCGTCCAGTCCTCTCCTTGCCTGTGTGGACAGTGGGGCCGACAGCTCACGTGTGCAGGCTGGCTGCGTGCTGGTTCCCAGCAGTATGTAGATGCTGCCGTACCAGGCCAACCACAGTGCCGGGAGGTGGTAGACATTTAAGCACACTTGTATTTGTTGAATGAATAACCAGGCTTGGATCTCTGTTTAGTTCGTGTCCCCCTCCCCCATACCCCCTTCTGGGGCTGCGATCTGAAGGACTCAAGAGGCTGTTGATTGGGGAACCCCTCTCCTCTTTCACCAGGAGCCCAGGGAGGTTGCCTGGATGGGAAGGGACTGCAGGTCGGTCCGGGCCCATTGCTATAAGCATGGGGCTTCCCGGGAAATAAAGAGGCATTGACTGCCTGAGCCGGCGCCCCAGGTAACTGAACCTGACTGATCGCCCTCACACCAAACCCTGAGGTGCTCTGGGCTCCCAGCCGCCCAGGGCCTGGCTGGCCTCCAGCAGGAGCGGCGTGGGAACGTGGCCTTTAGCCCCTGCCGGGCTGGGCAGCGGAGCTGCGGGGAGCTGCTGAGGCCCAGACACCAGGGCCGCGTCTGACGGACACTGCTGGGTAAACCAGGCCTCGGTGGCCCCACGGCAGCCACCTCTGCTATGTCCTCCCTCGCTACGTGGCTGTCCAGACTCTGTCTCTTGGTGACTGAGAGGGCTCATGGGAACCCCCTCGTTCCCATGAGTGGCCGTGACCGTGATGTAGGCTCCCACACCTGTGCGGCCGCCCCCTCCTGAGGACGGCCCTCCCCGCTCTGGAGAAGGGCGAGCCCAGGAGGATGGCATCGGAGCCCTGTACCAACAGTCCCGCCACTTCGCTCCACCACGTCTTTGGGAGAAGGTGGCTCCCTGCACTAGACCCACCGGTGCCTGTGGGTGTGAGCGATGAGGGGTCGTGGGGCGGGTGCTCCTGGCCGGGGGCGCCAACGGGGCTGCCGTGCGGTGAACGGGCCGCTGTGCCGGAAAGGCTCCGTCTGGCCTGGCCGCTGCAGCCCGAGGCCAGCAGGAAACCTGCCTTTCCTGCCCCGCGCTCCCGCCCTCGCCAGGGCCTGGGCGAGGCAGGGCACTCTCACCAGTTCCCACACAAAGGCCTCTTGGGTTGGGCTCCAGGAAAACAAGACCTTGCCTCATCCAGCCCACTCACTCTACTTCCCCTACGCCTGTGCGGCGGATAGTGGCAGACAGTCCTGGGTTCAGATCCCAGCTCTGGCCCTCCCTGAGGCCTGGGGCCAGCCCGTGTGTTGAGTCTGAGCCTGACGTCCTGGTCTGTAAAAGGCAATAACGACACCTGCTCTGGTGGGGTGGTCGTGAGAGTTCCCTGAGGCACATCCCCAGCTGTCCCCACAGCGTCCTGAGCCCTGCCGGTTGTCCCCCTGCTCCCACAGCCAGCTGCCCTGGTGCTCTGCTCGGACCTGCCGGGCTAAGCCCCACCTCCCAGCGTTGTGCCGGGGTTTGGCCTCCTGGAGTGGGCTGCCTGCCTCCTGCCCTTCCCCTGGACCCATCTCCTGCAAGGCCCTCTCCCAGGCAGACAAAGGTCTCCTCCTTCTCGCTGAGCCGCCTCAGGGCACCTGCCTCAGGTGATGGCCGCTGGCTGCCAGCTGTGGAGTGTCGGTTCTGTCTGCCAGCCAGCCCGGGCCCTGTCAGTGAGACCCATCCATGCCCGCACTGGGAAATCTGGCTGACCAAGCAACTTGTCCGCACTCTGCCCTGGGATTGATCGACACAACCACGGGGTCGTGTCCCATCAGGAAGTCAGGACATTGACGCTACCTCATTGTGCCTTCTGTGTGCAGGGTACTGGGTGTTACACACCTGAGGTCTCTAATCCTCACAACAGCCACAACAGGGTGCCAATATACCTCTGTGAGTTATTTTCATTCACAGAGGAGGAAACAGGTCCAGAGAGGTTAAACGACTTTCCTGAGGTCACACAGCAACTGGCAGATCAGGGACTTGACCCTTAAGTCCATGTGTTTTACTGTATAAAGAGAGATATATGGAGCCTGGGGGATGAGGAGATATCTCAGGGGTAGTCAAAAGGCAGGGCCCTTCTCCAGGGACTGGCTAAGTTTTCAAAATAGTCAGGAGCACCCCTAGCCTGGTGGAGTCATCTTTGGAAATCCCATCTCTTCACTGAGCGTTTAGCGTCTGAATCCTGACTGCGATCTGCTGTAGCTGGCCGTCAGGGAAACCTCCAGCCTCAGCTAGGGCCCTGTGACGGGGAGACCTTCTTCCTGGTGAGCCGAAGCCTGCCTTCCCTCTCCTCTCCTCTCCCTCATCCCAGCCCTACTAGTTCTGGCTCTGCCCCAGGCAAGGGGTACTCAGGAGGAAAAGGGAGGCTCTCAGGTCACTTTAGGGACTCCGGGGTCACCTGCCAAGGCCCAGGATGCATCAGAAACACTTCCTAGCTTCTAATCTGGAGTTTGTATAGAGACAGATCTGGATTCATGTAATTGCTCGAACATTTACTAGTATGACACAATGAAAAATTTATTTAACTTCTCTGAGCCTCAGTTTTCTCATCTGTAAAATGGGTTATTGTAAGGATTAAATACTGCAAATAAAACTTTTGGTATTATGCTTGGTGTATAGTAAATCCTTAATAAATGGTGGTGGTAATTAAAAATTTCTCTAAGTCTGGATATTCTGGATAGAGTGACATACACAGGGGTTTAGGCGACAACTGGATTTCATCATTGCTCTGCACTGAGGGTTCACAGGTAGGGACTGAGAGCAGGGACAATCCACCAGGTAAAGGAACCCTCTGTGGGACCATAGTGGGATGAGAGCCCACAGTGGGATGCGCTTCTGCAGGGGCAAGAAAGGCAGCTCAGAGGAAGTAAACCCCATCCTAGGGTGGTCACAGCAGCCCCCCACTCCAGGGCCTGCACCCTGCCCCCATCCAACCCTCTAATCACTTGCAGCCTCACTGCCCAGCCCCAGTGAGCAGGAAGGTTCCCAAAAGTGTGAGCCTCAGGGACGTGGTGGAAAGGAGCTCTGCTCTGCAGCTTTTGTGGAAGGGCAGCCCTGCCTTTCACTGCTCAGCAAGAAGGGAAGGGCCCAAAGCGACAGCAGGCTGGCCTGCACAGGAGGGCCTTGGGTACCGGGGTGAGAAGGCTGTGCTTCCTGCAGCTCAGGAAGCCCTGGTGACACAGATGGGCCTGGCTTTGTAGAAAGGCTTTCTTCCCTCCTGGCCCATGTGACGGGTACTGAGTCTAGGACAGAGCATCAGCCCACCTCAAGGCTGGGCCTCGGCCCCTGAGAGCCGGGTCCCGGCACACTCGTGCTCTCCAGCAGAAAGACCCTCAGCTGGTGTGCCTGGGTTTCCAGAGGCCCCCGGCTTGGGACTGGGACCATAGGGAGAGAGGCTAGGGGAAGGAGGGGGACATTTTCTGGGGTTCCAGCAGACTGAGGAACTTCAAAGGCAAAACCCCCTCTAGCTTTTGTCTGCATAAAAGAAGCTGGCAAGGGGAGGACTTAAGATGCGTCGCTGGAGGACGAGGTCGAGCGCCTGCATGATTTCCATGGATGGAACCGTTTCGCAGGTGACCAGACATTCTTGGTACCTGCCCCGGCAGCTTCGCTGGTCACAGCACGGCGGGAAATTATGTGTGGTTAGAATAGTCCGGATGATGAAGTCACTGCAGCCCTAATCCCACTAATTTCAATGACAGCCTCGGCAGAGCAGTAAATCTTGTTGCCAACCGTGTCTCTTGTGGCCGGTTCCCTGAAGGAACCATCTTCAGACGTGACTGCAGGGAGGGGTCCTTGTGAGAGCTTCAGTTTGCCATTTGTCACCTTTTTCCTCCAAGTGGCAAGTTCTTCCAAGAAAGCCTGCCCATGGGGCAGATTGTGATTTCTCAGTGTACCCCATCTCACGTGATTGTCCCGACACTCCTCCCAGGGAGCAGTGCTGGTCTATGTCACCTCTCCTCGAACCTCGGTGGAATTTCGTGACTGCCTTGAGGAGCAGAAGTTACTGCAGAAGAGACACTACGTGACTTCCAAAGCTAGGTCAGAAAAATTGTCTGTGGCCATACCACCCTGAACATGCCTGATCTCATCTGATCTCGGAAGCTAAGTAGGGTTGGGCCTGGTTAGTACTTGGATGGGAGGAAAGCGCCACATACTACTACCTTATTCTCCTGGAATCCAGCCGCCATGCTGTGAGGAAGCCCAGGCCATGGAGAGGCCACATGTCGGTGTCCTGGCTCTTTATTAGGACCCAGCTGACCACCAGCAGCAGCCCCCAGAAGTGTGAATGAGGAGACTTTCCAGATGTCTCCAACCCCAGAGTGCAACTGCATGAAAGACCCCAAGTGAGAAACACCTGGCTGTGGCCAGTCAACCACTCATATTGTGAGAGATAATAAAATGATTTTGGTTATTTTAAGCCACTGAGATTTGGATGATTGGTTATGTAGTAGTAGGTCACCAGAATATCCACAAACAGTGACAATGGACAACCCTTGCCTTTCAGGCCTCTCTGTTATTGAAAGACGGTAGTCCAACCCTTCCTCCCAAACTTTCCTTCTCAGGTTCTGAAACTTCCCAGTGGCTGGGTGATTCAATCTCTCAAAGCAAGATTTGAAAGCGGGATTTCCAGCTGTCAGCCTGCTCTCTTACTCACTTTCCCAAGGAAGTTGGTCACTTTAACATTTCTGCTAAGAGAGGCAGTTACGACGATGTAGTGGAAAACTCACGACTCAAATGTCAGGTAGACCCAGGTACGAATCCCAGTTCTGCCACTTCCTGGCATTCTGTTCCAGGGTTAATCAGTCACTTCTCTTCTCTGTGCTTCAGGAGCCTGGACTTTGAAATAGGAAAACTCATATCCACCTTCCTGGATTGCTATGACAATTAGAGATTCTTATAACCAGCTTTACTCTAAAAAAAGGATTTAAGAGAGCTCACAAAGACGATATATGTAACCTACTTTGTATTAGCAATAATAACTGATATTTGCCAAATGCCTACTGAGTACCAGGCACTATTTTATGCACTTTGCACATATTAACTTATTTGATGTTCACAACAGCCTTGAGAGTTAGATTTTACTGTTATCCACATTTTACAGATGGGGCAACCAAGACATGGAGAGATTAAGTAACCTTCCCAAGGCTACACAGTTAGTAAGTAGCAGAGGTGAAATCTGAACCCAGGAAGTTTGGCCCTAGAGCCCGCTGTGACATACTGCCTCTTGGTAAACGTCTAACTTCGGGTTCTGGGGTGACAGCATGATGCCTGAGTGCCCAGCTGTTCCCTTCCCGAAGAACCAATCTGGAGAGACCCAGTACTTGGACCAAAGGGATATCAGTGCTGAAGCTCCAGCGCTGAGGTGCGCTAATGGGGAGATATGGCAGGGATGAGAGTCACACTCGGTGGCCCCTGGCTGCTATGGGGGTGACACACCAGAGGGAAGAAGACATCGGAGGAAGAGGATACTTTGCAACATCAGGACAGTAACAGGCATCTGGAGCCCTCGGGGGGCTGAGTCACCCTGGAGAGGGGCAGCCTGAGGAAGTGGAACTGGTGGAAGAACGCTTGACATTGAGACTCGCCCTGTTCCTTACTAGCCATGGGACCCCGGTGAGTCACCTGCCCTCATCTCTGACATCGTCATAACGTGTGCGACCTCCCAAATGACAGCATGCACACAAAGTGCTTTTGGGAAATCAGAAGCGGAAGCTATCACTAAGTTTTCTAATTAGCAAGGAATATAGTCTTTTGAGCTTTCTTAAATAATTTTTAACTGTTTTGGAGGGAAATTTACTTAAAATGAATAAGGCACTTCCTTATCTCCGTAAACAGAGAGTCTTGAACATCACTTACTTAGCTTTTCTTCATGACTCAGGGTTAATCACTGTGAGCATCCATCCCTTCCGAGCTGCACAGCGATGAAGAGCTCAGCGGGTATCGCCTGTGGGCCGTGATTCTCTCTGCCCCTGCTCCGGATGGCCCCAGGCTGCTGGCTTCTTGAGTCCTTAGGGTAGCCCTTCGTAGCTCAGCAGTATCATCCCTCACTAAGGCGGTCAGATGTCACCTCTCGGAGCTGTCGGAATGCTGGCCGAGAGCAGTTTAATGAGACTTTGATTTGTTACTTCTAATCTATTGTGGATTTACAAACCAGATGCTTGTATTTGTTAGAAATGTTCATAAAAGCAGGGGTTCCTGAGCATGGAACACTGAGGGGTCCAGCTTAGGGTAAAGTGCAGGAGCTTTCGTGCCTGGAGCTTGTGACATCGATCTTGGCTGCTCTAGGACCCTTTTTGCTCCCTTCACGGGTTCCGACAGCTCTAGATGTGGGAGGTGTCACTATAGCCGATGACCTGTTAGGGACCCTTTTTTAGTATTTATTTATTTATTTTTACATTGATCTGTTTCTCTTCTTTCTTGCAATGGGTGTTTATTACCATCCCCAATAACTTCAGGGCAAACTTAGCGTCCTTCCCAGGACACCGTCACCACTGCCTCTTCAGTCCCATGGCTTTCATCCACACCCTATTCTCGCTCAACCTGTGACCCAGCCTCCTTAGGTTACTCCTGGTGAGCATGTTCTCATGCCCTTATGTGTCTAGCACATGGCCAGCCACTCGGTGGGGATTGCTAGGGCAGGCTCTGCCATGGCCCTGTCTCCCAGGAGCTCAGAATCCCGTTGAGAAGGCAAGGTCCATACCCAGGAACAGGAAAGACCCAAACAGGGTGGCGAGAAGTGGAGGCTGGCTGATGTAGCCTGGTGTGGCATGTGAGTGCAGCGGACAGTCAGGAGGGATGGCTGTGGGCATGTCAGGGAAAGCACTAAGGGGGATACCTGCAGGACACACAGTGGCTGGAGGGACAGGTAATACTTAGCAATGCTCCAGTTCCAAAAAATTCTGGCAAGTATGGGATGTGGGCAAAGCTAGCCCAGTATCCCCTGAGAGCAATGAGGAGTGGGCAGGTCGAGGAGCATGGCTGGAGCCCCTTGCCTCCCACCAGGGGCCTCGGGGTTGGGGATGGGGCAGAACAAACTGGGAGCAGAAGGTGTGGGGGGCGAGGGCAAGACACTTGAGTGGTCAGAGACCAGGCTGAGAGGGGGTGAGAGTTGGGGCTGATGTCATCTACAAGTCGTGGAGAGGTTGCCCAAGCTCCCCCAGCGACCCTGGGAGTCTTCCTGGGCTGAACTCAGATGGAGCTCGTCCAGCTGGGCTACAGATACCCGGGTTCCCCAGGGCTCTGGCTGCAGGTGACCACTCAGCTCACGTTAGCTCATTGTAATGGGCAATTAGCAAAGTGAAATGTAAACAGAAAACAGGAAGCCTCTCAGTTGATCACCTTGAAATTGGTTTCAAGCAATATTAACTCAGAACACACACACTCCCTCCCTGGAACACCTTGTGCATACACAACACAACAAAAGGAAATTTTCTTCTTTGCAAATTTACAAGTGGTAGGAAGTATGCATGCTCGGGTAATGGCCGGGTATCCATCCCCTTCCACCAAACAAAGCAAGCTGATTTTTGAATACAGAGATAGATTTTCCAGCAAATATGGACCTAGAAAAGCTTCAGAAGATTTTCTGTGATTTCCCCAATTTTGTTGGAACTCAGAGAACCGGTGCATACTCCATGCCCATCCTGAGGGCTTGCTTGGCTCCCAGTGCTCTGAGGGTCTGTGAAGCACATATTGCCTGTGCAGCATTGGGGTCTTACTAAGAATTCTAGCAAGGATAGGGTCAGTGTGGAATCCCGGCCCTTGGTCCAGAGACCCCAGGAATAGAGCAGGTAGACGGTGTGCCAACGTTGCTTTGCACACACCTTTGCCTTCCATTACATCCTCTTGGTAGACGCTTGTATCTCTGCATTGTTCCCATGAGGTCACTGGGTCCCAGAGGGTGCAGCCACTGCTCCAAGGTCACACGGCTGTTAGGCAGCAAAGCACAGACTCACTGCGGCTTTCAGGCTCAAGATGACACGGAGAGGCCAAAGAGGTGGAGGTAGGGGGACGTCGATGGTGATTCTTACTCTTTCAGAATACAGAGACCAGTATTCTAGAACCATAGATAAGATGTGAGGGTCTCTGGTCATCTTGGACATCCTCAGCCCTGCAGACTTCACTCCTCCCGCGGGTGCCCACTCTGGGAGGACCCCTGTCCCAAGGGCCCTGCCTCCTCCCTGCATCCTGTTTGCCCAAGCCTGTCTCTTCCCAGGGGAAGGCACCCAGTAGCCCTGGGCCTGGAATTCGGTGATAGACAGATTATCAAAAGACACAGGAACAAGACTCCATAGCACAATGAGATTCTCACCCCCCTTAATGCCTACCATATTTTACTCCACAGGATAATGGTATAACTGAAATTCACAATCAGTAGCTTCTGCTGGTAACTTGAGAGAACCTGACCTAAGAGATCCTTTAGTCCACCTAGTGGGTGACTTTGGCAGCATCCCTAATGCAATTGTTGCTCACTCTGCTTTAATTCAACCCAGTCAGGGATACTGTATGATAAAATTGCTCTATGTTATCTACTGATTAAATAAGAGAATGTCTTTACTATTGCTAATACTACATGCTGTACCTGGATAAATTCCTCTGGGAAAGTTGAGACACATACACACACAAACACACACAGGCCACATAGTTACGAGTGGCACCTAATTCCCCATGGTCACTTGATTCATTCAGTTGGTTGCCTTTAAGCCTAGGTTCCTGACTCAAAAATCTATTATGCAAACTGAGATTATCATTTTACTTTGTCTTTTTCTTTTTAAATCTTGTTACTTGCTAAATTTTCGCAGACGTATAGCTCTTAACAAAATAATGCTGAGCCAGTACTTTGAGATGGCAACAAATGCCAATGGAACAAATTTGAACTCAACAATGGATGCCAGACAGATTTAGCCTGAGAGCCACTCCGTCCAAACCTTCCTTGTTCAAATGTGGCTAAAAAGGTTTTGACACTGATTCGTAGTCGCCAATCACTTCCCTCTGACATGGGGTCAGACCAGGCCAAACTGGGACAGGCCCATTCTGGCACTGAGGGACAATCAAAACCTAACTACAGGATAGTTGATCAGCAATGTTTTTGGAGAAAGATCTTGATCAAAAGGGGGAAGTGTGAAAGTTGTCAGAATCAAAACGGAGTCACTTGTGTTAAAAACCCTGACAAGTAGAGCTGAAGAATGCCATGAAGGCAGGGTTCCCATGCAAAAATGCCTTATAACAAGCACTATCACAAAAGACTCTGCAAAAGCAAGCATCTTGCACAAAAAGAAAAAAAATATTTCTGCAAGTATGTCTGCCCAGCAAGTGCCTGTCCAACCTTGGACTGGTGCCAGGCTTGTTATTGATCCTTGTAGCCAAGGATAATTATCTCAAAACAATTATTAATCCCACTTCTGACATAATTCCCATTATGTCAATGTGTGCAGGGCTGAGGACATCCAAGATGACCAGAGACCCTCACATCTTATAAATAACAGAGAAGGAGAATCTCTAAAAGAAAATGATGTTTATTTGGGTATAGGCGTTGCAATGGGAATACACACATACTGTGTGCCCGTTCCTGAATAAACGTCATTTGCTTTTAGAGAGTCTCCCTTTTTGTAATTTAGCTTGACAGTGGGACACCATTCTCTTTGCCACCCCTGAAAATTTGTCCATGGAAATGCTGTGAAAGCCCTGGGAAGTGCCTTAGGAGGAGCACATGGAGGTCAGGGGCATTTTATAAAGATCAATCTGGCTGCTCTGATGGAGGCAAAGGGCCCAGAACCCAGGAAGGGGGCTGAGGGCACTGCCAGTGTCCAGGAAGAGCTGAGCTAATGTGAGGCCTCTGTTTTGACTTTGGGATCCCCTGAAAGGGTCTTGGGTAACCCCAAGGGGACCCCAGAACACTTTGAAAACCGATGAATTAAGGATATGATCGTGTGAGCCACAGGTATGGGTACAAATCTAGAATCTTCTTTTTTTATTTTTAATGGCTATCTTTGGCATTCAGGTTCACTTTCTTGCCCAAACAATCTACATTCAGGGCTCATGCTCTTGTGATGCTCTTTCTGTATTCTGAATCAGGAGACTGTAACAGGACTCTTACTCATTGTGTTAATTCATTCAATGTAGGCAGACAAACATATTTACAGACCCTATTTTGTTCTCATTTACAAGTCACTTTCCAGCACAGGGACATCAGCAGAGTTATGAGACATTAGAGCTAGTAAAGCTCTAAGAAATCTATTCCAACTGCCTTATTTTAAAGATGGAGAAGTTATAGCCCAGATAATCCAGTGCAACCCAATACAACAAACACTGAGCACCTGCGATGTGGCGAGTAAAATTAAGCAGAATAAGATTCCAGGGAATGATGCATGGAGTGTCTAGGGAAAATCTCTCTGAAAGGTGACCTTTGAGAAAAGGCCTGAAGGAAGTAAGGAAACAAGTCATGTAACATTTGGGAGAGAGTTTCCAGGCAGAGAAAACAATAGGTGCAAAGGTTCTGAGGTCAGAGGATGCCTGGCATTTTGAAGAAACAAGAAAAGACCAATGTGGCTGGAACATGGGCATGCAGGACAGTGGCGGGAGTAGGAGGTAAGGTCAGAGAGGTGATGGGGCAGGTCCTGTAGGGCCTACAAAGCCATTGTAAGGACTTGAGATTGTTTCTGAGTGAGAGGGGATCCATTAGAGGGTTTTAAGCAAATATCACATGATCTGACTTAGAAGTTAATTTTGGTCACTACATGGAGAGTAGATCAGGGCTGGAGGGCTAGGGCAGGAGCCAGGAGACGAATTACGAGTTTCCTGCGTTAATTCAGACAAAAGATGGTGATGGCCAGGGCAAGGGCGAGAGAGGAACAGAGGTGATATGTGACCGGACAGTTTAGATACACGTTGAAGGCAGTGTCTTGATGAAAGGGACTTGCCCCAGTCACACGCAATTAGGAAATGAAACAGCTGGGGCTAGGCCTCAGGTCTGCTGAGTCCCTGGCCAGTGCCTCAGTGCTTTGCATATATGACCTCTAAATGTCACCACAACTGGGAACATACGTTCTATTAGTCCAGTTTTACCGATGAAGAAACTGAAGTTGACAAAGACAGAGAGATCTTCCCCAGGTCACACAGCTGGTAAGTAGCTGTCTCAGGACCACATCAGTCAGACTCCAAAACCCCATTTGCCAAGGCCTAGCATGCCACTACCAACACATCTTGACCAGCACTGTCATGGGGTAAGGGTGGCTGTGAACATACCCCAAAGTCTCCTGCCCTAAAATGTACTCTTTGGTGGCTCTTCCACTGGTCTGAAATCCCTCTGCTTAGAGATTTTCCTGCAGGGTAAGGCATTGAAAACCGCTATCGACTATGCAAAAGCAGCGATTCCTCCAAGCGTAATGAAACTTACAGGTGTGAGGAGTTGAGCAGAGGAGCTGAGCCTGGCGGAGAGCAGGGCGTCCAGGCCAAGCCCTCCCAGCAGTGCTTTGGGATGGCGAGGATTTATCAGGGACAGATGTGTTTCTTGGAACAGTTATGACATCTTTCTCAGCTTTCTTGTTTTAGAGGAAAGAATGACTGCCCCCAGCTTTGCTCAAGGTCCTCGAGTAGCCTGAAATGACAATGTTAGCTGCTGGAGCGGACCACAGGAGGTGGCCCAGCAGGAAAATGGGTGAGGAATGTTCTGAAAAGCGAAGGGTGTCTGGGATGCCTCTTGAGCGGCTCACCTTCCTGCCTGCGATGGGCCTGCAGGTCGGAACCTCACTCGACAGAATTATTTTACCTCTCTTGTGTTTTGGGGGATCATTTCCTCCTTTCTCCTGCATACAGAGCATCACAGGAGCATGAGCCCTGCCCACCTCAGCGCAGTCTAGGTTCTTTGGATGAGCAAAGAAAAGGGAACTTGAATGTCAAAGATAAACATTTAAAAAAAAATTTAGGTTCTAGATCTGTACTCAGACCTATGGTTCACATGCTCGCTAGTATTCTTTTTTTTTATTGAGATGATCTTTCACCTGGACTAGAGTGCAGCGGTGTCATCACAGCTCACTGCAACCTCAAACTCCTGGGCTCAAGCCATCCTCCTGCCTTAGCCTCCTGAGTAGCTGGGACTATAGGCACGCAACATCACACCTGCCTAATTTTTCTGTTTTTTAGAGACCGGAGTCTCGCTCTTGCTGAGGCTGGTCTTGAACTCCTAACCTCGAGCACTCCTCCCGCCTCAGCCTCCTAGAGTGCTAGGATTGTAGGTGTGAGCCACCGCACCCAGCCTGCATGCTCCTATTCTTGATTCAGCAGTTCTCAGAGTGGTCTGGGGCCCCTTGGGGATTCCCAAACCTCTTCCAGAGGGTTCCGAGGTCAAACTGTTTTCATAATATTTGCTCTTTTCACTCTCCTTCCCTCTCAGGTGTACAGGTCTTCCAGGCGTGGAGTTTTCCAGGGGCTATATGATTTGATATGGTAAGAAATTGGGTGCTGCCTTCTACTAATCCGGATACTAAAGAGAGATTTACAAAAGTGTAAAATAATGTTCTTTTTTACAAAATTTTTTTGCATTAAAAAGTCTAGTTATTTTTCATAGCAATGTTATGTTAATATAAAATGCTATTTTTAAATGAATTAAATATTTTTAAAATTCTCAGTGTGTGTTTCTAACAGTTATAAATCAATGGATAAAGGCCACATAAACGTATTGGGATGCTCAATAATTTTTGAGAGTGAACACGTGTAAAAAGTGCCAAGGGACAAAACGTTTGGCTCAGCTAGAGGAGCTCACACACTGGTAGCTGCTGCTCCGGCCCCAAGCGCCAGCCGAAGCCGCGTGTCCCTCTCAGAGCACACCGAGCGGTCAGACAGGCGCGTGCGGAGGACAATGCGGAGGGAACCGTGCGGGCGCTGCTCAGACAAGGTGACATTACAAAGCAGTGACACGAGAGGGCGCCCGCACCCATCGGCAGATTTCTTGCAGCGCTGGGTGCAGGAGTACTGATACAGATGTCAGTTTTACGCACTACGTCAAAAAAAAGGTTTTAGTCTCTTGTGTACCATGATGTGATTTTTACCCCTCGCGTGTTTCTCTGGCTCGATACATGTTCCAGTCAACACGCGGTGCCTGCTTGCTTACGGACCCCACGCGGGCGCATCCTCCGGCATCCCGGCCACAGCCCCCTCCCCGCCCCCGCAAGGGCGTCGCAGAACCGCGAGACGTCGGGCACGCGACACTGCGTCTCCTGCAGTGGCCGCGGACACGCTGGCCTCCCGCGGAGTCGTGGTGAGGATGGACGGCGGCTTTTACCAGGCGGACCACTACCAGTTATGGCTGACATCCAGCACATCGCTTTGTGGTGCCACAGCGACCTTTTCTTGGTTTTTGTCGCTGTCCCATCCCTGTGGCTCCCAGTGCCTGACACCGATTCACAGCAGGTAACTGGACCTAGTATTTGGAGGCAGGGTTAGGGGAGGGCACCGGCTCTGGGAGGAGCGCTGGCTGGGGTCAGGGGCCTGGCTCCCACGAGGCCTCCCAGCGCCCCCGGACCAGTCGCGGGCTTCGTGGGGCCACAGTGTCTCGTCTTCCAAAGGGCACTTCTGCCTGGGTCGGAGGCCTGTTACGGGACTCAGATGGTGCAACAGTGTGGTGGGCATTGTCCTGCATGATACTAAAGTGTAAAGTGTGGATGTCTGCGGAATTCTCTTCTCTCTCCTACTTTGGGCAGGGAGTGTGGGGAACGACAGGCTTTTAATAGGGAAAAGGCGCAGTCTGCTTCGTGCCTTAGAAAGATTTCTTTGGTGGCTGGTGAGGAGGATGTTTTGGAGGACGACCTAGGTGGAGGGACAGGAGTTAGGAGGCAGTTCAAAGAGGCTGGGCAAGAGATGATGAAAGCCATCCCAGGTAGATGATAGGAAAGGGGGGTGCAGGTGGCGTCCAACCTCAGGAGCAGATGGATGAGGCTTGGTAATTGATTAGATGGGCGAGAGGAAGAGTCCCCACTTAGTAATTGATTAGATGGGATTGGGAAGGGTCTGGAGGGGAAGGAATAACTTGTTCTGGATGAAGGGCATTTTTCTCACTGTTCCAGCCTCTCTGTTGGTTCAGCCCCTGAAGGTGGCGCCGGCTTTGTGACTGGCAGCTCCTGAGGGATCTCTGGGGGCCTCTGTGGCTCTAGCTAGCTCTTCAGCAGCCAGAGTCCCCCTGACTCAGCAGGATGGACACACACTCCCACAAATAGGACTCGCCTTCATGTGGTAGACAATTCATTAAATGTAGGCAGGTAAACATGCTTACGGATACAATTTCATTCTCTTTTACAAATCATTTTCCAACACAGTGACAAAAGTGAAGTTATTGAACAGTGGAACTAGTAGGACCCTTAGAATTCTAGTCCAACCCTCTCATTTTAAAGATGGGAAGATTGTATCCCACATAATTCAATTTGACCCAATTCAGCAAGCATTGAGCACCTACTATGTGCAAATGAACTCAAGTAGAGTAAGGTACCAGGAACTAATGGATGGGGTGATATCTTGGGCTGTTCAGGGAAAGTCTCCCTGATAAGATGAGACTTGTGGCCTCTCAGGCACCTCGTTGACATAAGGATCTCAGCAGAGGCTGAAAGGAGACCATAGAACTCCCTTTCCAGGGTAAGCTTATGCTTTGACTTGTGTTCCACACAGACTTAACAGGATGTCTTTGCTCATTTTTCCCCATCAAACACTTCCCTGGTTACATTCTAGGACTATAGGATCTGGTTATATTCTGGGAGAAATGATATTTCCATCCATATTCAGAGAGTGGGGAAAAAAACCTATTGTCAGAGGAAACCATCACTGAAATATTTCAAAACATTTTCCTAGACCTGAGGGACAAATTTCCACATTGAAAGGGCCCATTCCAGCACAATGGATGAAAGCAGACCCACAGCAAGGCCGGTTATTGTGAAATCTGGGGACAAAGAGAAGATTTAAAAGCTTCCAGAGAGAGAGAAAAAAAATCATGTTACATGCAAAAAAAAAAAAAACAGAAATGAAACTCACTTCTAAGCAATGTGGAGATCTGGCAATAAAGAAGAAAAAAAAAAAGAGAGAAAAACCGGCTTCATATTTCTCAATAGCAACATTTTCTAAGGCAATGGAACAATGTTTTCAAAATTCTAAAGGAAAATAATTTCTAACCTGTATTTCTATACCCAGCCAAGCTATCAATCAACTACGAAGGTAGAATAAAGACTTTTCCAGGTATTCACCTATCAAAAAATTGTCCTCTAATGCCATAGTCCCCAACCCCCAGTACTGGTACTGGGCCTGTTAGGAAATGGGCTGCCTGTCACCACCTGAGCTCCAAACCACCTTCCCCCAACCCATGACACCCCACCCCACTTAACTCCACCCCATGGAAAAATTGTCTTCTGTGAAACCAGTCCCTAGTGCCAAAAAGATTGGGGACCATTTCTTAGGAAGTTACTGGAGGCTCCAGGGAGACTTCTCAGGAAGATGAAATGGGTAGAACACTACATGTTTCTGAACATCTTGAAAGGAACAAAATAAAACAAAGAAACAAACAGCAAGGCATTGATTAATATTAGGAAAAACACAAAAATAAGCAAGCAAGAAAAATTTACTATAATATACTATATGATTCAGCTGTGCATATCATTGATATAGTAATAATGAGGCCAATGCAAGCTATTAATCTAGCTAAAGTTATACTGTAACTCTATCTGAAGGGATAGGAAGTATGTTTATGTACAGCAGAAGGCAGTGAAATTCTCATCTTTTGTAGTAGAAATTCAATGAGTGACATTAAAAGTGGGAAAATCAAATAGCAATATAAGCATAATATTTCAGGTTATGGAGGTAAATACTAAAAGAACCAGCTTGAAGCTTGGCAAGGAGAATGAGACAGAAAGATGAGACAGGGGCAGGGATCCTTAGACTATGAGCATGTATAACTGATAAAAATCCAAAGTAAAGGCCTGCAAGGTGGCTCACTCCTGTAATCCTAGGACTTTGGGAGGGCGAGGTGGGAGGATCCCTTGAGGTCAGGAGTTCAAGACCAGCTTGAGCAAGAGTGAGACCCTGTCTCTACAAAAAAAAAAAAAAAATGGAAAAATTGCCAGGCCTGGTGTGTGCCTGTAGTCCCAGCTACTCAGGAGGCTGAGGCAGGAGAATCCCTTGGGCCTGGTGCAGGGGGGCGCGGTTGGAGGTTGGAGTGAGCTATGATGATGCCACTGCACTCTAGCTGGGTGGAGCTACAGAGCAAAACTCTGTCTAAAAAAAAATTCATTTGCTATTCTTTTTTTTTTTTTGAGACAGAGTCTCGCTCTGTTGCCCTGGCTAGAGTGAGTGCCGTGGTGTCAGCCTAGCTCACAGCAACCTCAAACTCCTGGGCTCAAGAGATCCTACTGCCTCAGCCTCCCGAGTAGCTGGGACTACAGGCATGCGCCACCATGCCCGGCTAATTTTTTCTATATATTTTTAGTTGTCCGGATAATTTCTTTCTATTTTTTTTAGTAGAGATGGGGTCTCGCTCTTGCTCAGGCTAGTCTTGAACTCCTGCGCTCAAACAATCCACC
>CAUYSK010009232.1:0-17347 GCA_963575035.1 Avahi laniger
TTTCTTTATTTAATTTGATCTACACAGGTTAAGCATTATTTCCCCCTCTAACAAATTCGGAAATGAATATATCCATTAAGTAGCAAAGAAATTTCCAAGTCAGGAAACAGTTTAAATATTTGTTAGATTGTCTCAATGTCAGTCTCTGGCTTTAACCCTGTGTTTCAGAATAGTGAGACAAAGGCCGTGGTTGGATAGTATTGTGGAGAGAGATTCCCTAGTGTGTAGAACTTTTCTGAATAATCCCTTCGAAAAATAGGATTAGACCAGGAAAGCTAAGGTAAATCACTGTGAGACAGAGCAGGTCTCCACTAAAATATCTCTCTGAGAATCGGAGGCAGTGCAGCAGGATTAAGAGAGGTCTTTCGATGCACAGAAAGCAAGTGGAGGAGATGTAGAGCAAAGAAAATGGCATGGTAAGTCAGCCAACAGCTGGCAAGCAGGATATAGAGAAGAGCAAGCGTTTCCTGAAAACTGAAAGCTGATAGCTAAAGTGAAAAAAAAAATGGAAAAAAAAATCAAACCAAACCAAACAAAAAACTCTGGAATCTTGGGAAAATCCCAAAGTCATACTGAATGGAAAGTTACAATTCTGCCTTTAAAAACAAATTGAGAACTAATCAAAGCTGCATCAAAGTGCAGGCTTAGCTTCACAGCAGATTAGATTCATTCAGCCACTGCACTGACAATCTGACCAAAGAGAGGTCATACACTTCAGGTCTCTACTGTTATTTTACATATTATCTTTAGCACACAGTTACAAACAATGAGACAAGCAAAAGGGATGAAAAATGTAACTCATACTTAAGATAAAAAAGAGTCAATAGAAGTAGGACCAGAGATGGCACAGATGTGAGAATTATCAAAATTGACTTTAAAATAGATGTGATAATTATGTTAACAGACATAGTGAGGGAGAAAGATAACAAGAGTGAAGAGTTAGGTAATTTCCTATTCCATAGCACGTTCATGAAAAATAATAAAATAAAAACATTAGAAATGAAAAACCGAATATCAGAAATAAAAAGCTCATTTGTGGGCTAAAGAACAGAGAGGACACAAAGGAGAAAGTACCAGTGAATCTGAAGGCTAGTCAATTGAAATTAACTAAACAAAAGCACAAAAAGATAAAAAAATTAAATTTGAAAAATGTTAAATTTTATATATAAAATCTATGGGACAAAATAAAATGGGTTAGCATATATGCAATGGGAATTCCAGATGGAGAGTACAAGAGAAGAGGCTACAAATACTATCTGAAAAGATGGTATCTGAGAAGTTTTCAAATTGAAAGACACCAACCAATCCAAAGATGCAAGCAGCACAGGTAACCAAGCACAATTAATACAAGGAAAATCATAACCAGAAAAAGCTGTGTCAAACTGAAAAAAAAAGTAAGATACATAAAAAGTCTTAAAAGTAGTCACAAAGGAAAAAGAAAGAGCTCAAATAATTAGAATGACAGCTAAATTATCATAAAAAACAATTGTGATTAGAAGAAAATTGAATGACATGTTTAAAAAGCTCACCTAACCCCAGTGAAATTGGCCTCTATCAAAAAATCCCAAAACGACAAATGCTGGCGAGGATGTGGAGAGACAGGAACACTCTTACACTGCTGGTGGGACTGCAAATTAGTGCAACCTATGTGGAAAAGAATTTGGAGATACCTTAAAGAGCTAAAAGTAGAAATATCATTCAATTCAGCAATAGCACTGTTAGGCATCTAACCAAAAGGGCAAAAGATATTTTATAATAAAGACATCTGCACCCGAATGTTTATGGCAGCATGATTCACTATTGCAAGGATGTGAAAACAACCCAAGTGCCCGTCAATTCATGAGTGGATTATTAAAATTTGGTATATGTATACCATGGAATATCACTCAATTATAAGAAAAAACAGTGATCTAGCACCTCTTATATAGAGCTCTAGCCCATTATCTGAAGTGAGCTATCTCAAGATCGGAAGAATGGGCTCCACTTGTACTCACCATCAAATTGGCAGTGAGAGATCAACACTATGGTGCTTACACTGTAGTAATATTCTCTAGGGATTAGGTGGTTGGTGGTGGGGGTAAACTCACAACTAAAGGACACAGGGAGCATTGTAGAGGGGAAGGGCATGCCGCTAATCCTCGCTTGGGTGAGGCAAAGACATAAAATGTAACCAAAATGTTTGTACCCTCATAATATCCTGAAAAAAAAATAAGTAAAAAAAAAAAAAAAAAAAACCTAAAAAATAAGAAAGGATTTTCAGCCTAAAATTTTTTTGGTGAAAATATCTTCCATGTAAACATAAAGTAACTAAATTTTAAGACAGAAAAACACTACAGTTGACCATTGAACAGGGTTTGAACTGCATGGGTCCATTTAGAGATTTTTTTTCAATAAGCATATTGAAAAAAATTTTGGAGATACACAAAAATTTGAAAAAGCTCACAGATGAACCACACAGTATAGAAATAATGAAAAAAAAAGAAAAATGTATGTCATGAATGCATAAAATATATGCAGATACTAGTCTATTTTATCATTGACTACCATAAAATATACACAAATCTATCAAAACTTATACACACAAAACAAAAAATTATAGACCATATATGGCACTATTTGCAGTCAAGAGAAATGTAAACAAATGTAAAGATGCAGTATGAAATCATAACTGCATGAAATTTACTACAATATATATTATACTGCTGTAATAATTGCATAGCTACCTCCCGGTGCTATTGCAGTGAGCTCAAGTGTTGGGAGAATCCTCCCCTGAAATCAATCATATACACGGGAGCAATTTGCCTCTAGTAAATTGCATGTCCCAGTAAAAGCTCCGGTAAAAAATGAGCTTTCATGTATTTTTCATCATGTTTAGTACAACACAGTAAACTTTGAGTAACACCATGGAATCTCATACAAAGTGTCATTTAGTGATGCTGGACGTGCACCCAAGAAGCAAAGAAAAGTTATGACATTGCAAGAAGAAGTTGAATTGCTTGATATGTACCACAGATTGAGATTTACAGCTGTGGTTGTCCACCATTTCAAGACAAATGAATTCAGCATAAGGACCACTGCAAAAAAGCAAAAGAAAATGTGTGAAGTTGTCGCTGCAGCTACGCTAGCAGGTATGAAAACCTCATACGTTTTGCAAAATATCTTTTTTTTGCATTGCAAATGCAAATTTTATGTTGGCACAGGCTTGCCATAAGAAAGGCATGCTTATAGACTCTAATATGATTTGAGGAAAAATGAAGCAATTAAATGATAACTTAAAGCTAAAGGAAGGTGAATGATCCGAACCTGGAAAGTTTAATGTCAGAAAAGGATGGTTTGGTAATTTAAGAAAGAGGTTCAGTTTAAAAAAGTGTCAAGATAATAGGAGAAGCAGCTTTTGATAACCAAGAGGCAGCAGACATCTTTAGAAAAATCAGTAAGGAGTAAGGAAATCTGCCTGAACAAATTTTTTATGCAGACAAACTGCCCAATCTGGGGGAAAAAAGTCACAAAGGACATTTATTAGTAAGGAAGAGAAGCAAGCACCAGAATTTAAGGTAGGAAGGAACAGGCTAACTCTGCTCTTTTGTGTAAATGTAGTTCATTTTATGATGAGGCCTGCCCTTATCTACAAAGCTGCTAATCCCCAACCCTTGAAGAGAAAAGATAAACGCCAGCTGCCAGCCTTTTGGTTGCACAACAAGAAGTCCTAGAGAATGAAATGTATTTGATTTTTGTATTGATTTCATCAATGCTTTGTCCCTGAAGCCACGCAATACCTTGAGCAGTAAGGGACTGCCTTTTAAAGTTCTTTTACTATTAGACAATGCTTCTGGTCACCCAGAACCCCATGAGTTCAACACCGAAGGCACCAAAGTGGCCTGCTTGTCCCCAAACATAAGGTCTCTGATTTAGCCTCTAGGTTATAATAAGGACACTTAAGGCTCATTACACATGGTACTCTATGGAAGGGATTGTCAACACTGCGGTGTCCTATGCTGTCTCTCCCCAACAGAGAGAACATCATGAAAGCCTGGAAGGATTACACCATTGGAGATGACATTGTTGTTTCAGAAAAAGCCATGAAATCCATCAATCCCTAAAACAATAAATTCCTGCTGGAGAAAACTGTGTTCATATGTTGTGCATGACTTCACCAGACTTACGATGGAGCCAATTAAGGACATCGTGAAAGAGATTGTGGATGTAACAAAAAAGGGGGGGCGGTGAAGGGTTTCAAAATGTAGGTTTTGGGGAGATTCAGGAGCTAATAGATATCCCGTCAGAGGAATTAACGGAGGACGACTTGATGGAGATGAGCGCTTCTGAGCCAGGGCCAGGCGATGAGGAAGAAGATGTGGAAGAAGCAGGGCCAGGAAGCAAACTGACCTTGGACAATGTGGCAGAGGGCTCTGATTGGTCAAGGCTGTCTTTGACTCATTGTACACCACGGGCCCTCCTGTGATACAGGAGCTGAAACTGAAGCAAATGGTAGAAAAAGGATTGGTGACGTATAGAAACATTTTTACAGAAATGAAAAAGCAAAAATGTCAGACAGAAATTATGAAGTATTTCCGTAAAGTTATATTGGGTGTGCCGGCCTCTCCTGCCTTCCCCTCCGCCTCCTCCACACCTTCGGCCTCTGCCGGCTCTAAGACAGCAAGACTGACCCGTTCTCTCCTTCCTCGTCCTTGGCATACTCAACGTGAAGATGACAAGGACGAAGACCTTTATGATGAGCCACTTCCACTTAATGAAGAGTAAATATATTTTCTCTTCCTTATGATTTTCTTAATAACATTTTCTTTTCTCTAGCTTATTTTATAGTAAGAATACAGTATAGAATGCATGTAACATGAAAAATACGTGTTATTTAACTATTTATGTTATCAATAAGGCTTCTTGTCAACAGTAGGCTATTAGTATTAAGATTTGCGGAGTCAAAGGTTACACATGGATTTTTGACTGTGTGAGGATCAGCACCTCCAACCCCCATGATGTTTATGGGTCAACTGCAATATAGGCTCCCCGGAAAATTATAGTACATGAAAAATATTTCATACGTGTGTGCATATATACATGTATATGTGTGTCTATACATTTATATACACACACATATCTTGTGAAGGACTTATATCCAAAGCACATAGAGCTTCCAACACATAACCAACAGAAAGGAAATGAAACAGTTAAACAGGCAAAAGCTTTGAATTGATACCTTGCAAAAGAAGATCTGAGCGGTCAATAGGTCATTCAAATTTGTTCAGTGTCCTTAGTCATCAGGCAAAATTAAATTAAAACTAAAGTAAGATACTATTTTATACTTGCTAGAAAGCTTCAAATTACAAAGTGTAATAAATTGTCTGAGTCTATTTTTGATGTTTGCTGATAGTCTTCAAGTCTCATCATCCCCGCTCCAGGACCCACACCTGGGCGAGCTGATAAGAAGGTCTGGTAATGTCTTTTTTGACACTGTTTGGAAGTTCAATCCACACAAGTCCTGACCTACATAGAGGAATCCTCACTCCAGCTCTACGCCTATTAAACATCAAACTTCAAGCCTGTCACCCTTACCTGCTTTCTTGAGCCGTTTTTGGATCTCATTGGGAGCCTGGTGTGCTCTCCCCAGGAAGGCTCACTGTGTCAGTAATAAACCTTTACACACTCAGTTGAGTGTGGTATCATCAGTCTTAACATCTGAACTAAATTGGATGGGGAGGGGTCCATCTCGCATCTCCAGTTTGACTGTAACACAAACAATACCAAATGTCATCGAACATGTGCAGCAACTGGAACTCACACATTCCTGCTGGGTGTGTGACAAGAGATGAACATTATGGTATTATAAAAATGTTGGCAGTTTTTTATAGTCACATAAACACCTGCCTTTCTCAGCATCGTCCCTCCTAGATATTTTTCTGAGAGAAATGAAAATAGTTGCCAAAAAAGACTTATTCAAGAATGGTCACGGTAACCTATTCATCACAGCTTCAAACTAGAAAGAACTCAAATGTCCATCCGTAATGTAATAGGTGAACAAACTGTGAGATGTTCATAGAATTGAGTACTAATAAAAGGAGTAAAGATGCCCAATCACATGGATGGGTACCAAAAATCCTGTTTAGAGAACAAGAAACCAGACACAAAAAAATACATATTGTGCAACTGTGTTTATTTGAAGACTAAGAATCGGCAGTGCAGAAAGCAGAAAGGGGTTGCCTCTTCAGGGAGGCAGGCAGCTGGAATTGCCTGGAAACGGTCCAAAGAAATTTTGGGGATGGTAGAAATTTCTATATCTTGTTTCCTTTGAGGTTCCATGGGTATATAACATTTCAAAACACATTCATCTGAATATTTAACATCTGTACTATTTGATATGTATAAATTATACCTCAGTTTAAAACAGTGAAAAAAGCCAAACGTCATATATTGGGATAATTAATCTGTTTAGTTTGCTAACAGGTCCCCTTCAAGTAGCACATGTGCCATTGATTCAAAGTCATCTCATAGCAGAGGACGTAATGCTCTGAGGTAGGAATTTAAAGGCCTATTTGCCATATGAAGATACTGGACTCAGAAATGCAAATAACTTGCTCAGTTTATGCAGCTAAGTGGCATAGCTGGAAAGAGAACTCTGCTCTCCTGACTTCAATCTCAAGAGTCTCCCTCTTGTGGGAAGTGCACCGTGAGATATTTCTGGAAGTGTCTGTATCTGCGTAGCTTTGAGAGTTGATGAGTGAAGGGGGCAAGTTCTGTCCACAGAAGATTGAACTGCGTGAGTGCTCTCAATGTAACGGACACGACCTGAGATTTATGATTTCGAAAGCTAGAGACTTTCTGGAAGTCTCTTCACTAACTAGCCAGCAAGCATCAGCACCAAAAAGCTAATGGAGTCTTAGAGTATGGGGGTAATGATTTATATGACAAGTTCCACAAATGTTAAAAATACTGGCAATTTACGTCTATAAGGCCACGTGTGTAGAGCTTCTCTCTTCTGCCATGGGATGCTGATAAAATACTTTTAATTATACTATGCAGTCATCCCAAAGAAAATAGATAGCTTTCAGCTGCTGAGTTTCCTTTCAATGACCTGATTAAAATGCATCAAGGGAGATAGGGCCCAGCTGTTCTTGTCATTAACTGATAAGCTATATCTAGTAATCTTTAATGATTGCTGAAATGATAGGAAAATGCAAATAACAGGAAAAGAGCAATGTCTTAATAGCAAAATATAGACAGCACCTCCAATAAGCTGCATCTTTTGAGGATTCATTTCTCTACCTTTTAATTTTCACATGTATTTTCCCTGCAGTGTGACAGCCAGTCTATGCTATCTCTGCTTATTCACTGTGGGGAGAAAAAAAATTACGGCAGTGATGGCAGGCATGCTTTTTGAATTAATTCTGTAATGAGTGTTGATTTAAAACAGAATTGTTAAATAAGATAAATTTTGTCTTTGATGCCTCACATGTCTTGTTCATAGAATACTTATTCTTATTTTGAGTTTCTAAATAAAATTAATTGTTAATCAAAATTTGTGATAATAGCTGTTATCCACTAGTCTCTCTACATTTCTGTCCATCCTTTGAACACTGTCACATTGATACTTCCAGGACACGCCTATCACCGTGCCTCGCCTCTGCCCAAACACCTTCAATAGGTCCCAGTCCCACAGGATAATTCATAGAATCATAGAATTCTGAAAAATGAGAATGGAAAATAGTGTTTAAATAGGTCATAAGTCAGCAAATCTTTTCCATAAAGAGACAGAAAGTAAAGCTTTCAGGCTTTGCAGGAATACACTTTCTGCTGTAGTGCAGAAACATCCACAGACAATATGCAAATAAACGGGCATGGCTGTGTTCCGATAAAACTTATTTACAAAAACAGGCAGTAGTTCAGATTACACTGACATGCTTTGGTGATCCCTGAAATAGTAGAACAGAAATACAGTCAGATACACAGTTGAGCTTTTAAGATTCTGGAAGATGATTGCCAAAGTTCCTAAGTTGCCAAAAAAATATATAGCTGTGTACACAATGTAAAAGTAGTCAAAGGAGGACATATGGTAGGGCATCGCTTCCTTTTATGTTAGTAATCAAACCTCCTCACTCTTGGCAGGGCCAAATATATGTACAAACATAACAAATACATGTACAAAGCAATAGTTAAATGTTGTCTATTTTATAAAAAAAAACAAAAACTTTTAAGGACATTCCAAATCATCTCATAATTTATGAATCCAGTATCGGAATACTTGATATACTTCATTGATAGGCTATAGCATTATTACATTAAGAAGAGTAAAAGAATTAATTGTGTGATCAGAACTTTCTCTTCAGACAGAGCAATCTGAGCTGGCAGATCATAACATATTGTAATGATCTTGTTCTGTGTTCACCATTTAGGATAGCGGTGCATTTTAAATAAAACTATGAAACATCAGAGATAATTTCAACATCAAGTTATCTAATTGAATATTCCACGGTTATTTTTGACCCAACTTGTGTAAACCGTAATTTTTCTCTCCCCAAACTTTTTCCTCTTCTGTGTTCCCTATTCATCCGATATACAGATACTGAATAGGGACAGGCATGGTGGCTCATACCTGTGATCCCAGTACTTTGGAAGGCTGAGGTAAGAGATCACTTGTGGCCAGGAATTCAAGACCTGCGTCAGCAAAATCGTGAGAATCTGTCTCTATAACAATTTTTTTTAAAAGCTATTTATTGAATCAATATATGAAAAAGGGCAGGAATTGACATTAAAGGGATGCTTACATCGATTTTCTTTTTTTTTCTTTTATCCCAAGGAAAGGTAGTGATCTTTCTTGCATTGTTTGTAATAGTCTTTTGCCAAACACAAGGAGACAAAATTACTTCTTTCTTCCTCACAGAAACAAGCAATAGAATTTTAGTAAGAACAAGGGCAATCAGTATGAATGATTCCACTCCTCTTTTTTTCCATTAGAAGTGCACAGTTCCCCTGTGTCGTAAAAGACCTGTGACCCCAGAGAGGAGGGTTTTCCGGCAGAGATCACTAATAGCTTGCTCAAGGGGCTAAGCTATTAATAGCATAGAAGACATTTTCAAAGGTAACTCAATAATCTACCTCTTGCATGTTCTTTTGTAATGTGATTTTATGTCTTCTTCCATCAGGTGGTGGAATCTTCCCTTCCCTTGAATCTGATCTGGCCCTGTGACTTACTTTGACCAATGGACTGAAACAGAAGGGATACTGTGTGACTTCTAGGTCTTGGCCTTAAGGAACCTTCCAGCTTCCATTGTCACCCCCTTGGAGCCCTGTGCTATCACGTTAAGAATTGAATTGTCTTGCTGGAGAGACAAAGAGAGGTCCCTGATTATTCTAACCATCCTAGCTGAAGTACCACATTATTGAGGCCATCTTGGACCATCGCACCCAACTTGAACCTTCAGGTGACTGCAACAGCAAGAGTGACCTCAGGTGAGATCAGAAGAATTACCCAACTGAGCCCATCCACATTGCAGCATCATGAACAAATAAATGGCTGTGATTTAAAGTCTTGGTGTGATTTTTCATGTAGTAGAATTAGTAAAAGTAGCTTAATTCTATGTATTTGCTCTGCATAAGAGTGAATGAAAGAATACTTGTAATTTCAAGGTACTAAGAAGGCAGTGAATTGAGCTGCTGCTGTATTTTTTCCTCTACATCTCATCATGTATGCAAATTTTAATAAACACCAGCATCTTGCTTTATATTTTGAACCAACAGTGTCTATTTATGCAACTCTAGCAATTCAAAGAATTTTGCATATACAGAAAATGAAATTAACAATTCTATTTCCTGGCTTTTCACAATTTACAAAGAAATTTTATAATCATCATCTCACTTCTACCTGAAAACACACCAGTAAGATTTATAGAACAAGCATCACAACCCACATTATATATTTGAGAGCACAGAAGTTTAAGAATTGTGCCTTTCTCAATAGCACAGATAAGAATCAACATAGTTAAGATTTAAAATTAGATCTTCTAAGTTCAATTTCTTTCTTCTTATTATTCTTCCTAGGTGTTAAGCTAGCTTCGTGTATGAGAAACAAAAAGATGTATTTGGTAAAGACAAAAATTCTATTTCTGCAGTTAGTGTTCTATCACAACAAATGTTTGCCAGTGTCCAGGCTTAAAAAATAGAGGTAGCACAAAGGTCTATTTTCATTGTTCTATGGGTAAACTGAAGCATGTCAAGTGGCGAATATGGTCCTATCATTTAGTAAGTTCTAAAAACATAGTGATTATTCTCCTTGCTATCATCCATTCTGTACTATAATTATAACTAGGCTCCTCCTCAATGTACATCAACATATCACCCAGAAATACGGGGCTCATATATCTCAGTTTTCAACTTTTAAAATTAAAATCACATTTTGCTACATGAAAATACTGTACATATTTTTGTGTCTTTGACATCCTAGTATTTTCATATAATCCTCGCTTATCTTTCCCATAAAGCTGTAAATGAATATATATATTTATTACTTGAATGCTAACTTAAAAGTATGAACAAAGATGGTTAATCAAAAATTTTCTATAACAGGTTTAATTTTAAGTGAGAAAAAACTTTTCTACTTTCATAAATTTGTTGTAATGTATATTAATATTTTTATATAGGAGGTTTTCTGGGTTTCTTGTTGTTAACTCTCTTGGAATTAGGCTTTTAAATATTTTAATAATTATTAATAATGACATATAGATTTTCTTCCTGAAATTCTCGCTAAAAGATTTTTGTCACTTTTGTATATTTTTGCTTAGCCATTTCTATGCTAGATGCCTGATCCGATAGGACAGGGCTTTGTAACCAAATCCTGTCATCTGCCCACTACTCTTCATTTTCTATTCAGTGTCTGAGTTCCTTTTACCATCATACAGATCTTTCTATTCTTTACATTCAGGTTTGTTTACTGAACTACCCTGGCCTTTCTTTTAGTACTGAAATCCCCTACCATTAGAATATTTAATGGAAAAAGGAGAAGGAAAAGAAGAGAGAGAGAAAGAGGATCTGAGAAGCTATTTTCAGGTTGGTTTCAGGACTTTCCGTTTGGTTTCTACTTTCAATTTACCTGGGCTGGAATAGAGTTCAGCCAACCATGGCTGTACCTGAGATAAGAGGTATCATTTGGATCCCTGCTGTCCTTCCATTAGCCTCACTCTCTCTGTTGCTGACATCATTTGGTCCTGTTGCAGGGGGTTATTCTGTCAATCCATTTCCTGCCAGCTCGGTAAGAGAAGCTGAGAGTGTGTCCTGAATACATTTTTTAAAGAACCATAGTCAAGAATGACTGACTTTTTTACAGAGAGTTTCAGTTTCTTTCTACATCGTAGGGTTTTCCCTGCAATACAATTTTGCAGTAGAAGACTCCCTTGAAGTAAGCTTCATAATGCAAATATGGAACAAATATTTGAGGTCGAAATCTCTTGATTAGGTGTTTTAGTTGAAGGGATGACGATATTTTCCTCAAATGAAAAATATTTAAGATCAATTCTGAACAGTTACCATAACATGTAATATTCCTTTGGCCTGGCAATCAAACAAATTGAACCAATTATACTGAGTAGTATTAGGCAGTTACAGTCATTGTAAGCTCAAGATAGTGGAGTGGAGGCCTTATTAGGGAATCTGAATTTTCCATTTCAACTTTACCCTAACCTCAGTCCGTTCAAAAATTTTAGAAGTCAATAAACACAGTGTAGGGGCGGGAGGGAGATCTCTTCCCCTTTTATACTTTGTAAACATCAACACCAAGGGAATAGACAGAAGGCAAGGGGAGAAACAGGAAAGAAGGTTACTTTCATCTATATTAGTACAATCAAGACAACAACGGTCTCTGGATAAGCTTGCACAAAACAGACCCTGCAGCCAGATCAACCCAGACCTGAATCTCAGCTGTGTAACACCGGAAGGGCTACCTAACCTTTCTCTGACTCAGTTTTCTCATTTGTAGAAGAGTGGTAATGAGAGACTTTTGTTCATATCATCATTGTGGCCATGAAATGAGTTGATCTTTTTGAAACCTAGTCTCGGTCACATAGTAAGCTCTATTTAGATATATGATCTGTCTTTGTAATATAAATTATACACGTTGTCCGAAGGAGTTAGCAACAGTGAAAGGCCTATTTGAATGTGGAAGGTCACTACCTACTTAAGTCTCTGATATTTCTCCTCATTTCTTACCTGGCTCCTAAAGTTCTCTCTGTTTTGAGTCAGTCCGTTTCAAATCAATCTTCCAATAGGCAACAGCAATCACTGTGCTCTTTCTGAATCAGTCTATGTCATCAGGTCTTCTTTTAAAAACCTAACTCATGTTCCAGGCTTTACCAAATTCAAACCACTAAGGATGACGGTCAAGGAATCCACCAATCTAGTCGCGGTCCATCCACTGTATTACACTGTGTCTCATTCTGCTCCTCCATTCGCCCTACCACATCAATGAGCCTAGACCGGCTGGTGCTCTTTGCCTACATGTGCCATTCGCGAGTGTCTGTGTTTCATGATAGCTTTTATTCCTTTGGTTTAAACTCTCTTTTCCTCAAGTTTACTGCGAAAGCATAAACACTTTTAGAGAAAATAACAAAATGAGATAACAAACATGCTCTCTGTTCTTTAAAAGTCTGGGTGAAAACACATGAAACGCATTATACATATTCTTCTAATTTAATTCCAATATATTACTCTCTTGCTGGCTAGATTTACTGCACTGAGTGTCAAGAGGGGATATATGTTACTTCAAAGCACCTCAGCATTAATTCACCAGTTTCCCCCTTCTAAATCTTTTTTCCTCCACTCCAAACCTCTAGTTGATATAAAAACTTATTCATGAATTCCTTTTTCGCATTTCTCAAGTGGGTCCTCTCTTTTCCATCGCCCTAGCGCTGGCCTCATCATTGCAAATCTGAACTTTTACAAGCCTCTGTCATACTCCCATTCTTTCTATGATCTGTGATCTCCCTATAGATTCCTGGTAATTGTGTGTGATGTTAGAGTACTGGAATCTCCCAGGAGGTCTTTGCTATAATTCATGCATTTATAAATTCACTGTGTGGCCCTAAGCGTGTCATCTTCCTCAGTAGGTCTCAGTTTCCTTATCTGTCAATGACAGTCTTAGATTAGAAGTTTAAGATTACTCACAAAATATTTTTCATCCACTAAAGAACTCAAATTATGAAGTAGGAGCACAGTACCGTCTTGCTGGGGGGTTCAGAGTGTGTCACTTTGCAGTGACCAGCACATTTTCTTTTCCTCTGACTCAGAATCAGCGTGAGGAAACACTCAGCCACCGCCAGAGGTAGACCTGCTCACACAGGCATTCTATCTCGAAAATCTTCACTTGACTCCCGAAAATGTGACATTTCTCTTCCATTCAGTCAATGCTCCACCACTCAGCGAAATACGGGGAAGCAGCACGAGTTCTTGGCTTACACTAGATGTAACATGAAGTCTGTGGATCCACTAAGAATTCAGAAAATTTATGACAGACAATTTCAAAAGAAAAGAGAAAGAAAGAAAAAGAGAGAAAGATAAAGAGAAAGAGAGAAAACATAGTCCTTCAACTCTAACTAAACCCAACTTAACAGAAACTAGCTGCAACATACAAAGATAGATAATAATTATTGAAAGTAAAGAAGTCACTTAGTTGAATTTCACATTATAAGCACAAATAATCCAAAGAAATAGACTTAAGCTTCTGATGTGTCTTATCATAACCCTTAGCAAGTCCTTCTGCATAGGATCTATAAACATTGCTCTTCTGAGGAGTTACCCTGGGTAACCCATTGTTTACTTATTTTGTCCTCTTGTCATTGCTCTTTGCATTTTGTGAATTTTCTTTGCCTGTTTGGAGGAGAAAACCAAGATCTAGCTGAACAGCAATGTCCGGAGGTGCATTTCCTGGACAAGGGGAAGGAGCATGTCCTGGTGTTGGTAAGAAGGTAAGACTGGGATGAAAAGAAGGTGGACATTGAACTAGTCATTAGAAGTTGTGGGTAAGGCCCACTGCACTAAAGAACCTCTTTAAAAGAACCAAAAATATTGCTTTATTCCTGCTGGTCACTTGTTAATTTTTGCTCATTTAAATAAACAATAATTGTTACTAGTCATGTGCTGCTAATATGGGTTTTTAGCTAACAAAAGTCATGATTTGGGGTGAATGAATATCTAAAAGGAAAACTCGGAATCAACTTATAATGCTTAATTTGACAGCTTCAATTTTTTTTAAATATATGTTCTGTAGAGTTTAATTACCATTAAATTTTACATTTCTAGGAAATGAAAATAGCTAATTATAGATGTTATTTAGGGAGAATACATTAATAAAATTTTTTCCACTCAATTTCAATTAAAAATTATATCCATATAAAATTGACATTTAGACATATTCTATGGATGGCACATGTGAAACTCCTCTCAACTGAACTAAGTGATTAGTAGTACCATTTTTTCAATATTTTTCAATATTCTATAATCCTAAGGGTATGGAAATTTTCTTAGGAATATTTATGGCTAGCGAGTAATGGCTGGGGAATTACAAAGCCAATAAAATTTTAACAACAACAACTAGTAGTTGTTCAATATCTTCCGTGGTACAGGCACTGTACTAGTTACTTTATTTTTATCATTTGATTTATGCAGAGCAACCCTGCAAATAATTATTTTTTATAAATTATAAAGCTGCAGTGTATTGCCATATGTAGTATGGCCAGTATTACTTAAGGTCGTTTTATGATTGTAGATTCAGGTTGAATATTTAGAAAAATCTGAGTCTCTGCTGTTTATCATACTTTAAGCTTTGTCTTTTGTCTTGATCAGAATTAGACCTTTTTTTTTGTTGCTTCAAATGGTTAAAAATGTTTAGCACTTCTCCAAGATAAGGAATTTTGTTGGCTAATTATAAACTTGGAAATGAAGGTCTTCATTTGTCCTTCAGGGGCTATTGAGAAAATCTTACATGTTCTGTTCCTTAATAAGATCTATGATTATAATTAATGCAGATGGCATAGCCTATATCAGGCCTCATTAAATAAGATGGAGTTCCTAACGTTTCACTTGTATAACCAGCTACAGATCAACCACACTGTGTGATGAGCTGTGGGTGCTTGCGGGGAGCACGGTCATGCTGCTGCGGTGTTGGTGGAGGGGCCGGGGGCTGGATTTTACATGTGAAAGAATAAAGCCCACAAACCAAGGCTATGGATTCAAGGAGCTCATTTGGCAAGTACAAATGAGGAAATCATGTTATTTTCAAAATCCATAGGTTTGGAATAAAATCTAACCTGGTTTACAACTATATTCAGGCATGGCGGGGCATGTTTGCAGGTGTGATCGGCTGGGTTAGCCTCCATTGTACTTTGGGGAAGCTTAGACAGCCTCCTGGGACTAAGGAAGAGAGCATTCAAGTATACAAATTTGTTTCAAGGATATTACATTGAGTTTTAGAGAGTATATATAATTTTGAGACAATAATCTTATCTCTTAAAAATGTTTATTTACCAATCCCTTGGGACCTGCATTTAAATTCTAAGTGGAGTTCTGATAAAAGAGTATGCAAAACTTGAAAGATCTAGAAAATTGAGAGTGTATCCTAGCAGTCTCTACAACAATTAGGTAACACAACCCTTGGCCAAACACAAGAGCTTTCATATTGGGCATCAGAAGCATAGACGCTGGTATTGCTGGTTATGCCAACAATGGCACTTACGCTGGACACCAGCATCAATGGCACCTTCAGTGGAATCTGTCATTTTCTTCTACTGTTTGTGCTTGGAAGAGAAAAATGGCAGGTGCCATCAGCTTTCAAGATGACAAACCTGGTGGGGCTGGGTCGGCTGAGCCAGCCCTCAGGCTCCACAAAAGCTGGTGAAGAAACTGTCTCAGCAGGGGTCAAAGGTCTACTCCCAGGCCACCAGGGAGGGGCTGAAGTGACCCCATCAAGCCAGAAAGTGTGCTCCTAGGGGCTTTCAGGAGCAGGTTTCACTCTTCTCCCTTCTCCCGTGCTCTGCAGACTCCCTCCAGCATCTGCCAGCATGCAGGAGCTCAAACTAGCTGAGCTCCCCAACAAAGACATGGAAGGCTGGGAGCTTCCCTGTCCAGGATCCAACCCTGGGCTGACAGCACAGCCTTTCTGTGGGGGCTGGGGTGCTCCATCAGTGCACTGTGGCTGGGACCCACACTGCGCTGTCTTTTCAGCTCTGCCCATGTGAGCTCCCTTGCCTCCCGAGACTAGTTCACAAATCTCCCCTCCATGGCTCTGAGCAACACCATTGAGTCCTGGGGCTACGGAATTTGGCCTGCAGATCTGTCACTTTACCAGAGGGTAGTAAAAGAAAGAATATTTTCCAATTGAGTTTATGTAGCCAGCATAAACTTAATACAAAAGCAAGGCAAGAACACATTCAAGAAAGGAAAGTTACTGCTCTGCATTTTTCACTAAGATATATGAAAAATTCTAAACTAATATTAGCAAATAGAATCAGTTACATATAAAAATAATACACCACAAGGATCAAGTGGAATTCATCTAAGAATATGAGGTTGGAATAACTTTTGAAAATCAATCAACGTAATTGATCACATTAGGAGAAAAAAGATAAAAACTATATGATCATTATAATACATTCAGGCAATGATTTGATACCATTCAGCATTTATTCATGTGAAATTCTCAATACATTAACAGTAGAAGAGAATTTTATTTGTCTGGTGAAGGATAGAGGCTCTAAAACAAAAGCAAAAACAGAAAAACAGAGCTTACATTATACTTGATAAAATAGCATGTGTTTTTTCACCAAGATTGGGAACAAGTATGCCCACTATCCTCAATTTTATTTGACGTTGTACTAGAGGTAATAGCTAGTGCAAAAAGGCAAGAATAAAAGTATAACATTTAGAACTAAAGAAAAATTTCATTATTCACAACTGAATGCAAATATTGAAAATCCAAAATAATCTAAAATTTTATAGTTAATAGATACATTTAGCAATATCATTAGGTACAAGGTCAGTATAAAAATCAGTTTTATTTCTAAAAAAAAACAAAAAAATTAAAAATAAAATGTAAAAATATTTTTTGTAATAGCACACCAAAACATCAATATGGAAGTAAATCTAATGAAAGATGAATTGACAACTGAAAAATCTTAAATTGAGTGAAATCTAAAAATGTAATATATACATACCATCTCCATGGAATAGATGGCTTATAATTTATATGAGGTCTTTTTTCCAAATAATCTGAGTTCATTGCATTCCCAATCAAAATAATGCAGTTTGTTGTAGAAATGGAAAAACGGATTCTATTCAATCTCAGCAATGTGTA